>CM066226.1:4653824-4932288 GCA_033675125.1 Athetis lepigone | reverse complement strand
AATCAATAACTACATACCTTATACGACTGTGACGTAGCCTAAAAATGTAGTAAGCGATATGCGAGGAGGGTAATTAGCGATTTGGTTTCCAAATATATAGATTTCTTGTAGAAAAATATATTAAACAGTCAAGCTGAACCTTAAAAAAATTATGATACTTTTCATAGATAATGGCACATGTGGAGATTATTGATGCGCCTACAATCTTCTTTGCGCAGTAGTTTATTCTCATGAAGTTGAGGCGCAATAAGAATCAATTCTTGGAAATTCAGCCCCAAACGGGGTAAAAGAGGGAGTAAAAATGCGCACGAAATTGGAGTTCGAAGTAAATAATAATGTTATCCAGATCAAACAAGTAAATTCACTATTCAAATACATAGGAAATATTGTAAACTCAAATTCAAGCTTCAATTGTTTTTTTTTTTCATTAAGACCTTTGACACAACTTTTTTAACACAACGTTATTAAAAGTAAATAGTCGTGTGCACTTTATCTTTATTGACTATCATAATCCAATGGGGTAGAAATCGGACATGACTGCGATGAAGAGAAATCGGCATAAGCTGTCCGTGCTTTCGCACACGGACCATGGAGGTGTTAGTTGGTATTTCCAAACTACCTACCAAAAAAATCTCAGTGAAAAAATTAATCAGCACTTTTCGCTCGACCCAGGAATCGCGAAATCATTACCATGAGACTACAAGGGCTAAAAAGTCTAGTCTCTCACATTAATATTTTAAAAGAGCATAGAACTCTTAGTTTGTCTTATCATATATTATAATGAACTGTATACAGATAATTACTTTTAGCTTAATCTCTGCACAAAATCCAATGAAATAAAAGAAAACTCGATTCCAAATCAATTCGTGACATATGGAGTTCGGGCCGGCGGACAGATGTTCCAACAAATTGCACTACAGCGAGATTCAGAGGGATTCGAAATGTTTGTTTTTTGGTACAATGGCGGTCTAAGGACCATATCTTATTAGGGCATTAGGTAGCACTAATCAAGTCCCGTCACCCCTTAGTGATGTCAATGTCAACTATAATATTTTATTGAGCTTTTTTAAGTAATTTATCTCAAACGCTAGAAAAGAAAGGTGCACTATTATTAACTTTCTGCCCAGTTCAGTAGTGCAGTAGTACTTCATTCAGTTCTTAAAATTATAATCATTTTTAAAAGGTCAACAAATTCATCACGAATTCGGGGGATAACGGAAGCTTAAATAAATTAGAACTTAGCTTCGTATCAGGAGCCACTCTACATCCGTGATTATATTTATTATGAAAAGTCGAACACTACTCCAATAACACAAAACAATGAAAAATCCTCACCAATAAATCGTTTTTAAAGTTTGTTTACGTACGGTTCATGTGTCCAGAAATTTCGATTTGTTTGTATTGTTTCTTTACAGCAATCAAAAATTGTTCAAAGACTACAATCAGGTCGTAGAGATTGAAAATTAACACAATAAATAAAGCAATTCCTGGTTTATTTCGGCGAACAATGTTTACTTAATATCATTGTTACGTGGGAAGAGCGACGGATGTGGAACATCCTGCGAAATATATCTATATTCAATGTTGTGCCTCAGTGTCAGTGTGACAATATTTAATATATTTTAGTCTATTTTAAATAAAATATAAAGTGAATGACTGATTGACTGACTAGTGGTATATTAACGCACAGCCCAAGCCGTTGGTCCTAGAGACATGAAAATTGGAGGATGTGTTTTTTATAGAGTAGGTGTTCACTAAAAAAGGATTTTGGAATTTTTGTCTAAAAGGGTAAAATAGGGAGAAGTAGGTAAGTTTCAACTTTCACGCGGGCAAAGCCGCGGACAATTACGGGATGATTCTAAATTGGTTTTTAAATGCAAAATGTAGCGTTACCCTGGGTTTTAGAGGCCCAGGGCAGCAACCACGCGGGTAGGTTCGTCTAGGAAACCAGAACCTTGGGGAACTGGAGTCCCAGAGGAACAAAAGGGGAGATAAAGAAATAAAAACAGATAACAAATGAACAGATATATTTATAATTAAAATAACAGTTAGAGTATCTACCTATGTTGGCCCAAATTCGAGTAGTTTCGAAAAAAATTAATGGTATATTATCTAAGATATATTTTGTTTTAATTTTTATATATATGGCCATTAAAAAATGTAGATGAAAATAAACCGTAAACTACTTTCTAACTTTTTAAAACATCACTAACGTCCCTTGCCTTGCCACGTAAAAACCGATAGTCTAGTCATGTTACATAAATCTTTGATCGTCTAAGTCTCAAAATTTGTCTTAAATTGTTTAGAGTCTAATCTTTGAAAGTACCTATAGATCCAATCACAAAAAAAGAATAGTAAACTACTCTAATGCCAAATGCCAAAAATCCTTTAATGGAATAACGGAATGCTACGCAAACGAAATCACGAGCAAAGTCTGGTAATATTTTTGTTTACCTAGAATTTCGTGAAAAAGCTCATCATGAAAACTTTTACAAAACACCTCCATGAAACTGATCGACGTGTCTTTACGCTAGACCGCAAAACTACGAATTGCGATGACGTTCAAAATTATGATATCAAAATAAAAAATAGTGATTTACAACGCACTTGCTTGAAACATTATTACGGACCTAACCGCGGCTCCGCGTCGTGTAAACAAAATATAAAAATAGATTTTGATATAAACGCGAAACGAAACCAAATGTTCTGTTTATTAGTTTTAGATATATCGTACTTTGGTGATCGCGTTTGCGTTTAGTGTACAAAATTATAAGGAGGTAAAATTTTATTCTACCAACATATTATATGTATGTACATACGTTTTAGTTAAACCATTAAATCATAACAGAGTCTTCAAGCTATTACATAGATATTCAACTTCATAAACCACTAGGTTTTGCCCGCGGCTTTGCTCGCGTTAGAAAGAGTCAAAAAGTAGCCTTTCCATCCCTTTAACTATCTCCACTTAAAAATGGCGTCAATCCGTTTTGCCGCGAAAGACGGACAAACAGACAGACACACACCCACACACTTTCCCATTTATATTACTAACATGGATTTAAATCTAATAAGGCCTAGTGACGTCCATACATAAACTACTAAGCCAGGAAAAATGCATATGCAAAAATAAACCGATTGAATGTCAAAAATTTCGGTTTTCCGCAGTTTTACTCATAAACGGAAAGTATTATTTTAGACAATGTTAGATCATGCAATTATCTTCAAAACTGCATTTATATTTTCATAAAAATGCTGGCTGAATGGGCTTACCGACCGATAAACTCTAAAATCACCAATCATATTATAATATGTGTGTATTTAAAAAGTATATAAGTATGTATATCAGTTGTCTGCTTACCATAACACAAGCTCTGCTTCGCTTGGGATCAGATGACCGTGTGTGAGTTGTCCTAAGATATTTATTTATTTATCATACAGAGTGATCCATGAAGAAAGAGTAGGCGAATAATGCATGCATTTATAGTAGAAAAAAGTCGGGAATTTCAAAGATTTGTTACACATTCGTGCGAAGCTGGAATAGGTTGCTAGTAAACTATAAAAATAAGATATCGTTGAATATGGTAACATCACCAAGAGCAAAATTCAAATTCAAAATTCAAAGCATTTATTTCACTTAGACCATTTACAGGTACTTATGAATAGGGTATTACACTCTTTTTTTTAAAGTTGTTCAAATAACTCCTACAGTACTAAGAAACCACAAAAAAAAATCCTAAATTTTTATTTAAACGCTAAGTACCCTAAAAACGCTTTTAAAAATTGTATTTTCAAGTTTCGCGCGGAAATTTCCAAAAACGGAAAACGCCGTGGGCGTGGTTTTGCTTTGGCGATATGACGTCCTCACGTCGTGTAAATAAACAAATGCGCTGTGATATTTTACACCATTATTATTGTTTTTATCTAAAAAAATAGTTACTGTTCGACTTACCGTTGGTGTGCGTTCCGGAATGCAAGAACACAAGTGTAAAACATCGGAATAATTGTGAATTCTAGTGTTAACTGATTCAAATTTAGGAAAAACTTAGTTAAAAGTTGTGGGAAGAGTATTCCAACTATTACACCATAAAAACCCGTTTGTACTTTAGTAAATATCACTTTGATGTAAGTACGTATGTGCATTAGCCATCTAAAATATCTTTCACAATAACTTCCATGAAAAAGTATATTTTTTAAAGATCGTAATAAGAGGTTATAAATAAAACAAATAGTGACGTCTAGTTGACACTGTTGACAGTCGACAGCTGTCACTGTCTGTGGTCTGTATTTCGGTGTGTTCAAGAACAGATAAAAAAAACTGAAAACTTTGAATTGAATTTAAAAAAATATTTTCTAGTTTTATGAACTAAAACTAACACTGTTCGGCTGCTTTTTGCATAAGCTATCTCAATAATATATTTTTAGATTATTTCTCTTATACAGTGTAATACCCTATTGTCAAAGAGTCGATCGATTAGTCTGAAAAGAAAAGTGACGCTAATTATAAAAAAAACCCGACTGCCTGAAAACTGAAAATAAAGAAACAAGCCCAGCAGTTTAGAATTCTGTTAAGTTATACTAAATAAATACACTATCGAAATAGTTTTATAATCTATACACACATAAAACAAATAATACATTCTAATGCAGAACAGAACGACTTACAGACGGGGCCCCTTGGGAAGATTTGATTAGTAAAATTTGAATGGGCCCCGACTGTAAGTCGTTCTGTTCTGCATTAGAATGTATTATTTGTTTTATGTGTGTATAGATTATAAAACTATTTCGATAGTGTATTTATTTAGTATAACTTAACAGAATTCTAAACTGCTGGGCTTGTTTCTTTATTTTCAGTTTTCAGGCAGTCGGGTTTTTTGTTTTTCAATAATTTTTATTTTATTTTATACTTTTTAGTTACGGTTCATTGACTTTGTTATAAGATGGAAAAATTTGCAATCTAGTCAATTTATTAAGGGAGTTAATATCGTGAGAATTATTAAGTAACTTGCGGTGTCTAAACTACTAATGATTAGTCCCTCTAGAGACCTAACTCTGCTCAAAGCTACATATACTTGACCTTTAGCTAAAACGCGTGAACTTAAATCAACCACAGCTCGGTCCAAAGTAGTTCCTTGGAGCAGAGGCGGAATAAGGGTCGAGAGCGCCCTAGGCAAGAACCTCATCGGCGCCCCTCCAAAACCCATTTTTTTTTGTTAGCCTTTACTGACCCACTGCTAGGCAAACGCACCACTCAAGCCCTTTCAGATGTTCTGTTACCGGATTCCCTTGGCCCTGGCACCACTGGCTTCTGTCTATGACTCTTATTCTCTTTGGCAAATTCACCAGGTCTGAGCATCATAGCTTAGTACGGGCATGTTGATGAATTTGCGCTTCAAGGATATCGGCGGATCACCTAAACTGTGGACTAGTAGCTTTAATTAAAGGCGTTTTCGATTCAGCAGTCGATTTCTTACACCTGTATTTACCCGAAAGAAACTGACGTACTTACTATATAGTAAATTAATACGTATTTTCTATTTATCCTACCCGATCTTACTCTTAGGGCCATATTTCAACATCATCAACTTGGTGGCGCCACCAATAAAATGTACGGAGGATGGCGCTCCCATACTAACCATTATACATAAGTAAACTGAGCTGTATACCTACATTTTGTTGGTGGTGTGACCCGAGTTGAGTAACCCGGAGTCTTAATGAAACGTGGCCCTTAAGTTGGGCACTGACGGTCTTTTCTTCGCGTCAGTTGAACTGACGTTCATCCAAAATTTGATCGTGAGTGTCGAATCGGCACTCCAAAGTTTCGACGCGACAGAAAAGTTTCTGTGGCTACCTACCATAAAACCCGGCGTCGCACTAAACTGCCCGTGAGTGTGTGATCGTCATTCCAATAGCTCCGTGTAGTTTATTCAATGTATGAATATCGTTTTCGGTCGCAAAGACAGACCACACATAGCTACCAGTTGGGAGCTCGGATCGTGCGTCAAGCGTATGTCAACTTTCGATGGGAGGAACAGTGGGTTTTTTTTTTGGTTAGAGGGAAATCATCAAATGACTTCTCCCGTCCTAAGATGGGCGGGAGGGCGTGTCAGACTTTTACTGCCTAGAAGTCACTCATGTTCCTTCGGTTGCCCTTTATATTCTGGGGCCACGGTAACAATTACAACTATTCCGCAACCCCGGCAGGCATTGGCCCTAGAGAGCCCCTTCACGTGCTGACAGCTATTTGAGGCGCACGTGGAACAAACGCGCCGTCGACACGGGCCTGGCCCTAGTCGGGTGGTGAGCTACGCATCACTCGCCGTCCGCAGACCCGCGCCTACGGTGGCCGGTAGCCGTCTTGCGACTCTCGACGTCTATACCAGGGTCCCTGTCTGGGGCGTGAGGCAGGAGGCTTAACGCTGCCTCACACGCGCCGCCGCTTCCTTCTCCAGCATGACTGCTTCGCAGAATAAGGCGACGGTTTCCCATTCAGTCTCGCCCCAGAGCATGGCCTGAACCAGCCTCCGATCGCCTCGCGAGGCACAAGAAGGCTTAAGAAGTCGGAAAGAACCCAACATAACCTTATTTTCCCCAGACATGAGGTACCACTAGATAAGGATTCCCCCACGAGATAAAAAGGGCTGAAGATTTGGAGGTTTATAATAAAATGTTGTTTCCAAAGTCCAATCGTCATTATCATTATTATCGAGGAAATTGCATACCAACCTCTATTATAAAATCAAGAAATGCAGGAATAGTCAAGAATTTAATTGAAAAATTGTAGTTGTAAAATAGTTTTAGAATCGCTTAACCATACTAATATTATAAATGGGCAAGTGTGTCTGTCTGTCTGTCTGTCTGTTTGTCTTTCTTTCACGGCAAAACGGAGCGATGAATTGACGTGATTTTTTGAGTGGAGATAGTTGAAGGGATGGAGAGTAACATAGGCTACTTTTTGTCTCTTTCTAACGCGAGCGAAGCCGCGGGCAAAAGCTAGTTTATTAAATAATCATTTAAATTGTGTAGGTAGATATTATAGCATACTGCTGAAATAGTTCACTTTATGTAAGGCATTTATATATTCGGGAGCGCGCCCCCCTGAATTCTGGCGCCCTAGACACGTGCCTCTTTTGACTTAGGGTTAATCCGCCAATGTTTTTTTTAATGTTTTGTTTCTTTGTATACCGTTTACACTTAAAATAAAAACTTAAATCAATAAGTAAGAAAATTAGCGATAATGGTTGTTTTGTTAAACAACTTTAAATCGTTATATATTCTAAACTATTATTTAAAAAGAAAAATGATAAAAGGAACCTAAAGATGATTTTAAAATACCTATTTAACGACACCCCACTCGACATAGTTCATCGACATTTTTTTTTTCCATTTTGACAATATGGCGTCTGGTGGTCGCTGTGGTGAATTTTGATTTCTGTCATGTCTTTAGTGACACTCGCAAGGTTAAGACGAATCGATTGACGTAATAAGAATTATCAAAATCGGCCTACGCATTCGGTCTCTGGAACGCCACATAGAAACAAACATACATACATACATACATACATAGACTGATAAACACATTACCCTCCTTTGCGTCGCGCAGTCGGGTAAAAAAACGAGCCTCCAAAATATTTAAACAACTTCTCTTTTTATGCCTTTACTAAGAAACACAAATTGGGTACTGTTTATTTGTTATATCTTACAGAGAATCTAATTTAGAAGAGCGGTGAAAAAAAATACGAAAATAAACTTTTTTTACAACATTGCCCTACACTGAATTTGACCTGATTAATTTTAACTATGCTAAAAGTAGGACTAAATCAACGGGTATTTGGTTCAAGCTCATTAATTTTAAGGTTTATAATAAACATATAATAATTTCAGGCCACTGTGGCCCATAGACCAACAACTGTACCTCAACTATACATGCCGCCATGTTTACACTATCTATCATCAATTGACGTACTTTTAAGAGCTGTCAAAACGCGATACTCCTAGATTTTGTAAGAAAATGTCACCTAATGAGGTCACTAAGTAATCAACTCAATTGACAATCTATTAATTGATTTCGAAGTACTTAGCTAAAAATCCCAATTTACAGTAAATTGAAAATGAATCGGATTTTTGGGGTTAAAATTGAGAAAGGTTTTATAAAAATTGGTGCTGACTGCTATTTCTCTTGTTCACAAACTTAACTATATATAAGTTCGTGCATCTTTCTATTTTCTTAAAGAAAAGCACAGAAGATACATTTTAGTTTAATCCTGTCAAATTAGAAAGATGAGATGAGGAAAGAGAAAGATGCACTTAAATGTGCGTTAGTTTATGTGAATAAGAAAATCGGCACCATTGTGTCTTTCATTTATTTATTAGTGACTAGCTTCTGCCCGCGGCTTCGCTCGCGTTAGAAAGAGACAAAAAGTAGCCTATGTTACTCTCCATCCCTTCAACTATCTCCACTTAAAAAATCACGTCAATTCGTCGCTCCGTTTTGCCGTGAAAGAAAGACAAACAGACAGACAGACAGACACACTTTCCCATTTATAATATTAGTATGGATGTAAAATACCCAATTGTCCCTCCTGCTTCCTACACACATTGTCATCGATCATAACAATTTGTTTTGACAATCCATTGCAACTTTGGGTAGATATCAATCAGTTAAATGTCCATTTAGAACTTTGAAAAACAAAACGAAAATGTCGTTTTCATAACTGAAATGCGAAACAGAAAATCTAATATTTCAGCCTATAATTATTTTATTTCGTAACAGTTTTTGAAAATCGATGAATGGATGAATGCATGTTTGCTTATGACTGTTTAGCGCAAAAAATAATTCGGTGAAAGAAGTCGGTGGTTTTGTTTCTGAGTCGTGTAATTGCCACCAACTTCCGAAATTGCAGTTGGTTTTTTTGATTATTTAATTATATTTTTTTATTTATCTCTCTTTTTCTAATTAAGATACCTTATGTCAGTCCTACAACTAAGACGAATTCAATGACACCTCACATGTCGAAATCCGATGCTTACTTCAGAAACTACTTAAATATTCGCATCACCTCCACGACGACGGTAGCAAATCGGCGAAGCCATACATTTTTACTGATATGTAGAATTTGTGAAGTTAGGGTCGGAAGATTTAGGCCGTGTATTTTTCACAGGGCAAACCTTATGTGGTTGTCTTGGCAACATTTAACATAAAATGATTTTGGTGGTACGGTTTAGTAGGCTGTAGAGCGTGCTAGAATGAGACATACATACGCTCAAGAAACATAACGCTAATTTCGGCAGTCAGGTTCAAACTACTGAATGGATTTTGATGAAACAACAGTAAAGCATATGCCATATCACATAGGCTACATAACACCACGATATGACCCACGACCTAAAAGACCAGAACCTGCGGGAAACAGTTCGTACCGTTATATAAATAGACGGTAATTCAAATTGGAGGTTTGATAAAAACTGGGTTCACCGAATCAGTCGCTTTGATGGCAAATGAGAAATGACTGAACTTGGTTATCTACTAATCAAAAGAGATACGGTTAGAAATACCTTTTTGTTGGTGAGTGGGAAATCATCAAATGACTTCTCCCGTCCAGGGCGGGGCGGAAGGATGTCAGACTTTTACTGCCTAAAACCCACTCATGTTCCTTCAGTTGCCCTTTATGTTCCGGGGTCACGGTAACCATTATAACTATTCCGCAACCGGTTTGAAATACCTATCTTCGTATTTTGGATTCCATGTGAGAAGGTTTAATGTGTACTGTTACCTAATGTTTCATTTATTTATTGCACAAATGTTGTTAAAAAGATGTTACAAGTACGTAGTAAGATCCAAAGTCTTTCTACAGTTTATCTTGGATATCTTGGATATCACCCTATCACAGAAATTGGTGAAGGAAATGTGCCGTGTCGCACATCCACCTTGAGCAAGCGTGGTGATCAATGCTCGCCCCTTCTCTGTATGAGAAGAGTCCTTAGCCCTGCAGTGGGACAGTAATAGGCTGTAATTATTATTATTAAGATCCAAACATGCACCCTGCTAAGGCCCAGCAACATAATTGTAGATAACATAATATTATTCTTGCATACATTATAAGTTATTACATATACATAAGTCAAAAGTTATGTCATAATTGTATTGAATTTACTTGCGGTAATTTTATTGCGAAATTGTGAACGAAATTCGAGTTCTTAGAATGATGTGACAGAAATATAACTGAAACTGGTAAAGGCAAAATACATAGGTACCTTAAGGTCAATTTTATTACAACAAAATATTTCTTTATCAAATGACTAGCTGCCACCCGCGGTTTGACACTTATTTTCGGTTATTGCTCCACACCCGTAAATCACAACGTGATTTTCACAATTCCATAAATCATAAATCCGGCTATCGCATATTGGAAGATTATTTCAATTGGACTTGCAACAAGAAAAAACCTAATTAAATACACAAATAATATATTTTTTCCTGTAATTTGGTTAATCATAACACTTCAGTATGGTTTTTCTCTTAAATGGTAAATGGTTTCTTGCTTTCCGAGCTGACTACTCTGAGAAGAAACATCCGAAAAAACTCAGGTCAGTCTTTTTTAAAGTCCTTACAAATGTTTTAGTCATATCATACGAGTTGAGTTAGCTAAAGTTATATCACAGGAGAGTAGCATAGATAATGGACTATCATAATCTATATGATGAGACACACTTTCGTGTAAAAGTTACGTTTTGTACTAAAGAGTTCGTTTCTTTGTTTAAACGCGATAATCTCAGAAAGTACTGGACTCATTTGAATAATATATTTATGTCGGAAAGCTCATTTATCAAGGAATCCTTTAGGCTATAAAACATCACGCTACGACCCAAGGGAGCGGAGCATTAATCAAAAATGCTAGTGTAACCGCGGAGGACAGCTTGTAACATACATATATTTAAACTACAAGCGTTATTGGAAGTTATTTTATTCACGTATGTACATAACTTGGTCAAGTGTTTCTTATTTGTTTAGCTGGTTTATTATTATGAAAACACCTTTATAATAACAGCGTGTTTTACTACCAGAGGTATTAAATAAAACGTTTGATTTTTTACGCAAATTATATTATAGAAGGTTTTAAATGCTAACTAACACGCCATGCGTGCTACAGACCTCAACTGCGAAACATTACGGTACGTTCACACGGGCGGCGTCATGTGTTTCTTTACCGAATCGGTTTTTTACAGGATTCGGTTTAGTGGCAACAGAATTCCAATGAATGAGTTCACACATGCACTAGGTTTCAAGACACAGCAAAAAAACCTAATCCTGCTGAAGTTGACATCCGATTTTGCGAATACAAACCGATCCGGCCGTACTGCAAAATGTAAGATTTGGTGCAGTGGCATAGCGCATTCAATACATGCGCGTTCATATGGTACACACAGGGCATTCGGTTATTTACCGGATGTTCAAAAAAAATACTAAACAAACCCATCAAACAGCAAACCGTAGTTAACCTATCGGTAATTATAGTTAATTGTAACACACATACTTACTTAATAAATAATGGGGTTAATGAACCTCAGGCTGCTACCCTTCAGTGCTAACACAGCTACCCTTCAGCGCTAACATCGCTTTATTACTTACCATGTTTAACAGACACGAGATAAGATATTTCTGTAGGTAGACAGACGTACAGAAATATCTTATATTGACTGTTAGTATATACCTACCTACTTAGGGGCATACTACACAGGCGGTTCTCCTGCCGCGGGATTCTAACCCGCACTAGACTAGACACAATATGGTAATTGTATGCTGCATACTGAAAAAGAAATACGATCACCGCATGATAACCGAACAGATAGACTGGGACAAAATGCCTAAGGCCTTAAGTCCGTCTATTTGCAGTTTTTATAAACATTATGAGCGCGTAGTTCAATAAATAAAATTAAATAACCGAAGTTTTAAACTACACGAGCGATTTCCCGTTATTAAGTCGTTCTACGCGGGATTTTATGCAAGAGCACTCGCTTTTCGTCAAAAGGCTCGATAAAAGGTAAACCACGTTTCGCGTAGTTTGATGGTCTGCGGCAGTTTTGTCGTGCGGTTTTCCGCGGCGGGAGTACCGCCCGTGTAGTATGGCCCTTAGATAGAAAACCCTTCATACATAAACATATGACCATCATACAGACACTAATAGATGAAAGCATTAAGGTCTAAGTACTGCGATATAACGTCACAATACAATACTAAGATGTAACTCGGATGGGGCCCACGATTGAGTGGTCTTCAGGGTAACTATAAAGGCAGGAACCGTTAGGAAACAAGCTTATTTAAACATAATTATACAAGTATGTATTTAAACATAATTATTTTGGTGAATATTAAAGTGAAAGAACATAGGTACATAAAAAAATACGGTCAAACATAGAACTTCGTTCTTTTTGAAATCCATACTTCCATATTATTATTATAAATGCAAAAGTAACTCTGTCCGTCTATTTCTTCTTTACGCCTAAACCACTGAACCGATTTGAATTAAATTTGGTACAAATACATATATGCCCGGTTCCTATGAACAAGAAACGACTCGTTTTTCTTACGGATAGTAGTATTTTCTACGTGTCGTACGCCAAAACTGTTCCTATAAAAATCGCTTAGGTAATGAAGTTACCGATAGAGCACTACCTACGGATGGGAGGGTTACGAATAACGAACCATAAGCCAAATGTATGCAGATGTCGGCCGATGGTGTTCCTATAATAAAAATGAAACTTCAAGGAGCTGTAAAAGTTACGAGTCGTATACAATTTGTTTACCAGCCGATTTCGGTCGGTTATCTACAAATTTTTAAATTATTCAGCGTTATTTTCTTTAAATTATTGTAAAATGTCTAGTTCTGATAGTGAGTTGAGTCATTTGGAAAGGTTCTCGGACTAAAGTAACTCCGAATCAGATAAAGAAAGTGATTCTAATCAACCGAATTACAAAACAAGGTTCGATCATTTTAGTATCTTGGATAATAGCGAATTCTAAATCAGATTTCGGCTAGATAAGCCGTCTGTACTAAGTTTACTCGTCGAAATGTATCTGCATTCGAAAGTGTAGGGAGTAAAGTATGTATTTCTTGTATATTCACTAGCCAATATTTATTTTAAATTACCAAAAAAACACGTTTATCTTCAACTCTTTATTTATTTAGTACATGGTGGACTTACAGCTAATAAATCCAAAACAGAAAGGAAACTATAATCACTAGAAAGCCAATTACAAGTCCTCACGTATAGACACCATAATAATACACTGTTGTCCTTGTTTTGCACTTAAATAACTATAAATTATTAATGGCATTTGTGGAATACCACCACAATTCTGCCACGACCATGTTTATTTTACAATATCTCAGTCGAAGAAAGATCTATAACACAAATATGCAATAAGACTGCGAAGGTCTCCTCGTCTCCTCTTTGTGAAGAGACCTGGTCCGTTACAGCCTCGTCAGTGAATCAGCAGAATGTACCACGTGCAGGTGAGGTAGGCTTTGACCCTGGAGGTGATGGTAGGGCCACTTACACACCAAAACATATTCCATTATGCATTTTAGTTTAAAATCATAATATAATATTGGGTCCGATTGCGTTTCTCTCCGAACCTAAATAATGCCAGACTAAAATTTTACTAAATATGTCCATGTCCTTAACCTAAATCTATTGCGTTTATGTTTAAATAAGTTCACGTCACTAAATTTGAACTTAATTCTACATCTATGGAAATGGACATAATTACGTTCGTTTGCCGCCGCAAATGGCAACACCACACCGCTAGTCTGTCAAGTTGTCGTGGTTATTTATTTGTTGTGTGAGTTTTCGCCAGAATTATTAAAATTTTAATAAATATGGATACAAAGAAGTATATATATACATATCGATTTTTATCGATTCGAACGAAAAAAAATATATATATACATATACAGGGAAGGTAAAGTCCTATACTGTAGTAGACTTACGTTTTTTTTTAAAAAAAATGTTATTACCCTATGTTTAAACAATATTTAAAATGCATACATTTGAGATCAGTATTGCTTTTGTATATCGTTTTTTTTTGCGTCGATTTAATTTTTATCGCAATTCTAATCGATCCACAACCTTAAGGACTATATTACCCGTAAATATATATTATTTTCAGATTTTTTCGTGCTGCCACTGTGATACAGTAAGCAGAGAAAATCCTAATGTTTATCCATTTGCTTGGAAATGGGTGTCGGAAAATTGCTATTTCTCGAAATATTTACATTAATAACAAAATTGTAATCACTCTACGAACTAAAACAAAGTCAGATTTATGATTCTTTATTGAAATATTCGATCTTATATTCGATATTATATTCGATCGTTTCGTCGATTTAAATTCTGGTGAAGACACTCCACTAAAAAATGCGCAGTTCTTTTGGAGAGCCTGTATAATTTGGTAAAAACCTCTGCAGGCACGTCGAAAGGGTTGGAATGGTCCCGAATATGGCGATGCGCTATCCTCCTCGCAGCCCTACAACGAAAAAAGTTAGGTTATGTTATGCTTATACCGTATACAAGAAAAGCAAAGTTTCTATAATATAAATTTATTTCGTACTCATACCGTTGCCGTTCCTCATTGTGTATTCTTTGAATTATAGCCCAGACGTAAGGAAACATTTTTTAACTATTTTCTGAAGAAACTTAGTTTACGTACGGACTAAATAGGTGCGAACTTAAAGAATAACACTTCCTAGACGTATAAGTTCATTTAAAGCCAACGAACTGTCAAATTGTCAGAAACGGAAGGGTACTTCCCGTTCGTCCACACCCCGTCGTCCACACTGCGGACGACTGGGAATGTTGCGTTCTGTTCGTTCACAGTGTAGATGAACAGAACGCAACATTCCCAGTCGACCGCACCTGGTTGTATGTCTAGTTTAAGAGTCAGTGTAAAGAAATTTTAAATTGAATAAATGACTTCATTAAGTTTTTTTTTTATTAAAAATCATCATAGTAGAACTTCACAAACCTTAAAAAACTTACGACTTTACGAGTAATAAGAATCACCTTCAATAATAATTAAAGATTGAAAAATTAAGAGAACAAAAGTACTAGGCGCGCAGTAACGTGAAGTGGTAAATGGAAAACGTGATCCTGAAAATTAAAAATTACTGTGAATTTTAAATTTTTGCACATGACTACTTCACGTTACTGCGCGCCTAGTACTTTTGTTCTCTTAAGTTTTAAACCTAAAATTCAAATGTGAAACATTCTTATGCAAAAATTCTTATGTATAAAATACGCAAAAAAGCTTTACATTTACTTGGTATGTACTTTTAAAGTATTTGCCTTACTAAAGTAATAATTAGCCTTATTACTTTAGTAAAATATTATGCACTTAGGTGCATAATATTTTTAAAGTATGTTTGTTATATAAAGGAAATACTATTATCATTCTTTACTAACTCTTAGACTAGACGTGAGATGACGGGGTGTGGACGACTGGGAATTATACGTACTGTTCATCTACAGTGTAGACGAACAGAACGCAACATTCCCAGTCGTCCGCAGTGTGGACGACGGGGTGTGGACGAACGGGAAGTACCCAAACGGAATAGCAAAAGATATGCGTAGACATAATTTAAGTCCGAATTGGACATAAATAGTGTTGTGACATAATTAATTAACAATGAATTTTAGACTAATTTAAGTCTATTATTCGGCATTATTTAAGTGCGCCGAAGAAACGCAATCGGACCCATTATGTATTATTTTTAATGAATTTCCGTTAAATTGAAATGTGTCAAGCCAGAAGCTCTCAATCGCGTTTTGTTTTCTTATTTCAGAAGAGGTTGAATAACATTTTTTTGATAATAATTAAATTTCTTTAACACAAAAATTATAAAATAAATGTAAAAGCTAAGTTTTCTGTATACAGGTAGGAATATGTTATATAGTGTGTAGTAGACATGGATTCACTTTAACTCTGAACGTTTTAATTCTACTAACTAAACGCAAGGAGGGTCGAACACGTTTTTTGATGGAGGGCTGTGGCAAGTGGGTGACCAACATATACTCGTTGCAAGTAGCTGATGCAAATATTTTTAGGAACGCCATAAACAGTCCGTCACTTGAAACCAAAAAACTAATAGTACCTTTTGACAATAACGAACTTTAGTTCATAGGAACCGGGCAATAGTCTGGGACCCGAAAAAGTGCATAGGATAGTTTTCTTTCCGGAAATCCTTCGGGAACGGGAACTTTAAGTCGCGGGCAAAAGCTAGTAAATAATAAATCTAACGGATTTTTTTATTTAGCAACATTTTGAGTTTTTAATTAAGTACGTAGACATATTTTAGTACAACAAAAATTTTAAAGGTCTATTTAAGAAAAACATGTACGACACAAACTTATGATTAAAATAGGTATATTATATCATAGACTATCAATAACTTCGAAAATTGGTCAACATTTTGATATAAAATGGTTTTAGTATAACATTCCTCCAATTAAAGAGTTGACTGGTTCAAAGCAAACTTTTGAAAGTCTATAATGAAAATTGGAAAATGTGGCGTATCGCCATTGCAATAACTGTAAGCGGCTTGCATTTTTCTTCGATATTTTTTTAACTCGTGATTGGAAAAGTTTTCAAATTCACGCTGGAGCCTTGTTTATTTAGTTGATGATTGGTACCGACCTGGCCAGGAAGGTTCATACTTCAACTATAAAGGTAAATACTTGCTTTACCCGCGACCTTGTTCGAATTATATATCATTTAATTTGTAGGGGTAATGCCTGCAAATAACAAATAAATGGTTTAAATGGGTGACCGTCGCAAGATTTGTCGTCACCAATCCGAAGCTGCAGGCTTCAGTTTTTTTTATTTTGGGGAGTGGGAAATCATCAAACGACCTCTCCCGTCCTGGGTGCGGCAGGAGGGCGTGTTAGACTTTTACTGACTAAAACCCACTCATGTTCCTTCGGTTGCCCTTTATGTTCCGGGGTCACTGTAACTATTATAAACATTCCGCAACCCCGCAGGCTTCAGTCTGACGGTCGGAATAACCAAAGGGTGTCAAATGTCAGTGTCTCAGTACTGACAGTCAGCTGGATGAGATTAGACTGAGCCAAACCGAACATTGTTAGAAAAAGGCTTGGGAGATGGCGTACGTTATTATAATCTATTGGGTTAACAAGTTTATAGGTATCACTGAAAAATAAAAATCACGACATTTATTTCACTTTGACCATTTACAGGCACTTATCTGTCAAAGAGGTCGGTTAGTCATGAAGGAAACGCACTAGCGTTTCCTTCATGACTAACCGACTAGGTTTGTTCCAAAACGAACTCTTTGGAGAAGAACAAGCTAGAAACTCCATGGATACTCTTTTCAAAACTTCATGTTTTACAAAATCTTGGTTACATTATTTTTGGTGCTTCGATATGTGATAATAATGTAGGTAAAGAACAAAACACAGTAATTTAGAAAAGAAAGAAAAAAAATTATTTGGCACCCAGACACACACACAGTGTAGAAAACCACATATAAAAAAAAAACAATAATAAAGAAAAGAAAAAAAACACTGCCAGTTCAGCAAAAAAAATGTCAGATAACTACGTTAATTTCAATTATGTGACCGTATTTTATTCATACTTTACTAAATGAAGTATACCTTAACATTACACAAAAGTACTTACACAAATTACTTTGAGGACCCTAATATTAATTAACAGAACTTAATTTTCTACTACTTAATTTTTGTCCTAATTGCTATGTTAAAAGCTTGTTCTTTATTAATGACCTAAGACCCAGTCGCGGATAATGAGAACTACGTAAATTTTTAAGGTAGAATAGTCTTGGATTAGTTATTACAAATTGTGTAATTATATAATGCCAAATTATTGTCTCACTATTAGGGTCATATCTCATTAGAACACCAGGTTTCGAAATTCGGATCGCTAGTGAATATGTATAGACTTCAATGGAGAATATTCCAGTAGTACACACTGTTGCGCTGCATGGCCGGCGACCGAATCACCCACTTTAGCCTCGTTTTTTTTTACATATGTATAGTAAAGAAATACGGAATTTTACACCATCATCAATTGACGTACTTTTTATGAGCTGTCAAAACGCGATTCTCCCATACATTTTGTGTAGCAATTTCACCTTATGACGTCACTAAATTTCAACTCAAATGACTACCGAAATATTGATTTCAAAACAAATAAGTATGTGATCAAGTCACGCAACCTAGTGTCCTAATAAAATATACCTAGCTTTTATTAATTCCACTGCAGGAGCTCATGAGCAAGGTTCATATGAGCATTGAGCACGTTGATATGTATTTTAAGTTCGGGTTTCCCTATGATGATTTCCTTTACCGATGTCAGTGATGTCCAAGATAAACTTAAAAAGATCTCCCAAAAGTTTTTCCCAAGTAAGTCAGGGTCGGCTTCTAGTATTTTTTTTTTCGAGTATTCAAGAAGACACTCGCGATCAGAGACTGTTTAAATATTTGTTGAGACAGATGAACAGCTCAGATAATTATGTACTGAAGTTGCTCAATTAAAAATGAATGGTAAAACAACAAAGGCTCAAAGTCCAAGAAAGCTTACCTAATAACCGATATTTACGACAAACGAATAGCTCTTTAAGAGGATAAAACCATCGTATATTATGTAGGTACTCTGTGTGATGAAGTATCACCATAAAAATGGAAGCGGCGTACCATCCAATTACTTTTATTTACTACTGAACATGAGGGATGTGTTGACATAGCCTTTAGCGGCATGTCTTTTTAATCCGTTTTGGATTTAATTTTCAAAAAATCGCTCCATTATGCGCATAATATGCAGATATGTCATGCCCTGATACGCAAGATATGCCCCGGGTGGGGAATGGAACCCACGACTTTTGGCGTAGCAGTCAGGGTCACTAACGACTAGACCAACAGACCATTTAATTCAATCAAAGTAATTCTATTTAGAACTATTTTAGACCTTTTCCACATGAAAGGTCACGGTATAAACTAAACTGATTACGAACAAGTTAAGAACTCTACTTAGGACGCGATATTACTTAAATCACTAAGTTTTGTTAATGTTCAGTCAACAAGATTTGTTAGAACTTAGTCGGTTGGTTAGTAAGTTTATTAGTTTTAAACTGATAGGAAACTTAACTGTGCTGACAACTCAACACGCTATTTGGTTAAGCATTATTTATGTTACTGTCACACAACTATAAAACTACAAGAGCAAGAGAGAGACAATGACAAAGCTAAGCATAAGTATACGAGCTACAACACGTACGACTTATCTGTGCACTTCGCTGGAGTGCGACCCCTCCACCACTTCCCCGCGCGACGCCCCGTGTTCGCCTCGTTCCTTTAGTAGCTGTAGCATTCCGCCAGCGTTACGTAATAGCGTGAGGTGCATAGTTTAGTTGTACGGGTAGTAACATTTATATCATAACTCTCTCACTTTTTTATGTACTAGGTTTCGTTGGTTTCGTACACAAAGTATACCAACACGACCCTATTAAGCCTCTAGTGTCCGTCCGTCCATCCGTCGAACCGTAATAGAGGGTTGTAAGTTTCACGGAATTTGTTTTTTTTTAGCTGCTATAAGAAGAAAGACTTAATATATTTTTCGATGTTTTGAGCTTGATCTTAATAATATACGGTGGTTTTATTTCGGAACCCTTCTTATATTTTATATTTTATTTTAATTAAACAATTAATGAAAGCATAGCACTTACTTCGTGCTAACAAAAATACTACTCTTGCATTGATTACGCATTTAATTAGTGGTGTTACATGTGATGGCCCAGTTAGATACCAGATAAGTACCTATGTGACTGTTTCAATTAATTTGTACTTACTAAGTTTATCTCAGATATCACTGACAGCAGTAAATGAAACATTATTTGAGAAAACCTGGGCTTGTTAATTTACAAAATAGACAATACGACTTGAAAGCATTGTATCTTACACATGGGTCCTATTATTTATAACAATTTACCTAAAATATTAAAGGAAATGCCTTTTCAAATGTATAAAAATCAACTAACAAAATTGTTACTAGAAAAATGCTATTATTCAATTAAAGATTTTTTGAATGACAAGACATTGAAGTAAAATTACGCAAATTACAATATAAATTAGACCGATTCAGCCCTGTAGCGGTTTATTTACTATATGACATTATATGAATAGTTTGACATTGTATTCCTGAATTGACATTGAAATTTTAATTTGACATTTATTATGGGTTTAAATTTGTACTATTAGATTGACATTGTATGATTAGTTTGATATTGCAATATTGATTTAGAATATTATATTACTGGTTTTTTGACATTATATGATTAGTTGGACATTGCATTATTAATTTGACATTATATTATCGTTTGACATTATATTATTGTTTTGACATTGTATTATTCGTTTAACGTTGTACTATTGGCTTACATTGCGATATTCAATTGTCATTTTGTATTTGTTTGACTATTATTCTGACAATTAAGATAACACTGATAAACATTTATGTACATGTTAATTCTTGTCTATGATTCATATATTATTGTTTTAAAATATGTTTCCATATCTCGGGACCCTGAGGTCCCGGACTTTTGGAAGGCGTACGAGGGGCCGAAGCCAACTCGCAGAGGCCCCTTGAGGAAAAACTTTTTGTGGAATGGGACACCGACCGACGATTATCCCTATATGCACTATGTAAGTGCACATAAGGACAACCCCCGGTTGGTGTTGGACTATTGTAAAATATGGCAACTAACAAAAATTTTGGACTATGGGTTTGGATTCTTTCATGAATAAGGTACCAGAAACTATGAAGTGACTATGGCCCCTGCCTGACCAATGGTTGTATACACTGATAGAATGGCAGGGGGTGACTTGCACACTCAGTAAATGGGCCCCCGAAAACGGCCGCTAGCACATAGTGACGTAGCGACAAGGGGGCAACATATATCGAGGTGCTAGAGGAGTGGAGAGGTATTCCACGGCTATCAGGACAATCCCGGAAGTACGGTCAAGATCCCTACCAGCATCTTACTGGAATACTTCCTTCCCCCGAGCACGTATGCTCTTGCGAATCTCCACTCAAACCAGCCAATGAAGGCAAGAGTGAGGTGGGAGCCTTGTTCCTCGTCAGTGCTCACTCTGGCCGGCCAGTTAAGGCAAGCCAGAGATGAAGAACAAAGGGTCTCCCAGGAGGTCAGGTCCACGGGGTCGCTACTGCCCGACAGCTCGCCACAAGCTGCCCTGCGGGTATATTATTATATTATTGTTATTATTATATTATCAATTATGAGGATTTTGCATGCCGAAAGGTAAAATGTATCGGGACTATCTAACATTAAACATCTTATCTGTATACCTACATTATTAGCAAATAAATGATTCTGATTCTGATTCTGATAATCAATACGCACTCTGTATTAGCATAAACTAAAGGCTTTTTACTTGGGCTTTAATAAAACATATAAAAAAAAACTAACCGACTAACATTCTTTCACAGTTTAACTTCCGAAACGGAGCGTGGGGTTCTAAATATGTATATATTCCGAGCTAAGCCAATTAGTAACTCATTACAACCATCAAAAATCCAATAACTAAACTAGCTTAGAGAGTTCTTCATGAAACACAATCAAAAAACTTTAAGGTTTTTCTACACCTGATCTCTCTCCAATTGTGTCGGAACACTATCCCGTCGGATTATAGAAGTGAGGAAAAAAATATGACGTCTGCACTACAATGCCTCCTAAATACTTGACTAGTGTCCAGCTGACCGAAATTCAGCCATTGCCACGGTACAATAAGTTTTAGTAAATCTTTGTAGAAAGACGTTCTTAAGGAACGTTTTGGGATTGTTCTCTAAAGGTTCTCGACGTTAGAATCCCTAAACCTATATCCAAATATAGACAGAGAAGCCACAAAGTAGGCGTGCAAAATCAAACAGATATCCTATTCAATAAATCTTTGAATAATAAAGGCTGCTATGAATAAACCATTCCGTATTAGATTATGTCTATTGGATACATTTACATCGCATTACCACAATATGTTGGCACTATTCTGTGTCCATTTGTTGTAATCACCATTTTCTTTAGAGATATCTTCATTCATAAGCAATGTTGTTAAGATGTTTATTTGATGATAATGTTCCTTTGTCTTTTATCTTTAGCATTTATCACAAGGGGTGGAGCTAGATAGTGGTGCCGATACTTTTATTCACAAACTAACCTAAATTTAAGTCGAGTGCATCAGTTCTCTTTCCATTTCAGGACAGAATATCAAATATTAGTTAAGTCCTGTCAAATTTAGACACTCTATAGATAATTTAGACGCGATTAATAAGATGGCAACTAAACTTCAGGCGCTGTCTAATTTGACAGGATTAAACTAAAATGTATCTTCTGTCATTTTCTTTAAGAAATGCAAAGAGAGAGATGCACTTAACTAAAACTTAGTGAAGTTTGTGTACAAGAAAATTAGCGTCAATATTATTACATTACTAATTCTGACCGTATTACGGTTGGTGCTCTTATTGCACAGCTTTTAGGCTCGTCATGCAGCCTTTTAATAAATCGTGCTTCTTATTTTACCATGACCGTACTAATGGGCTGAAAATAAATCACATTGTCTAAGTTGTCATAAATTGCGCATAATTTATGACTGCATAGAATGAAGATTGCTGCTGATTTCTTCCCAATCGCAAAACAGAAGCAAAGTATTACGCACGATGGAAGGAGTGGATGAACAAAACAAGCTAAGAAAAAAAACGAATAATTGATTGTGTTGTTAGATCCGATTTACGTTAACCCTTTTCTAAAACTCGCATTTCGCTCAGTCAAGTTAACCAACAGGCACATACCAACATTTGTTGAAGGCCTACTATAGTTTAGTAAGTTTGTCATCCGCAAATATTTGTGTAGCCAGCCACCCAATAGGTTAAATAGGCACGGCCTAAACTTGTTCGCTAATATTTACATTTGACTATTATTAGGTACAATCAAAGCACGTAAAGGTTAAGCACTTGATATTGCTTTTCTGACTACGTACGGACTAGAAGCAATGGGACGTTGTAAGAACTCTTATTTCACAGCATTAAGAGCGGTTTTCGTTGTGAAAATTTGCTTCACTCATGTGGTTGGCATTTTATACGTTCTTGTAACGTTTGAACTCAGAAAGAAACTCAAAACGAAAAACAGCTCATACGTATTTATTAAATAATGATAGACATACATATTTTAATTATGCTTGATCACTTACTTGTAACACTTTAAGCACAAAGTTACAAAGGCAGCTTCTATGCCTGCCTGGCTTTCTCTACCAGTCAACCAACAGTTCCTACCTTTGGTAAAAGATAAAATGGCTGGTGTATTTCAAAAGAAAAAATAGCAGTATGAGTTTACCACTTTTAAAACAACATATTACCAACATTGAATTTTAGAAAATAAACCTTCTTTTTATCCCATCATCAATTCAGAACATCTTCGTCTAAAACCTCTAAAAGACTAATGAACCTGTTTCAAACGGACATGAATATTAAAACCTTTTTCTTTTTTAAGAAGCCTCGAGGGTGCCCGGTTTCCGCCGTCTTCCGAAGGCAATTTGTCATTCTGTTATGTTGGTAGCCGTGGGCAAGTAACCTGTCATTACCTTCAGTTGGTACACGTCAACGTAAATGTGTTGACACCGAGAAGTGCTTCCCTTTTTCGCCGTAAAAAGTGTGAAAAGAAGGTTGAATGAATAATAAAGACAGGAGTTATGAAGCTGAGGCTTTCATTAATTTTAGAACCTTGTTTTGTTAAATTCTTACTTTTCGTTTTTGTTTACAATAATCTTTTAGATGGGCCTTGTGGCAGTGCTCAAAACTAACTACACAAATATCTCCAAGAGTTTTTATTTTTCTTTCAACAACTTATAAATCATAGGTATCGTGTTAGAGTGACATATGCGTGTGCACAATCTATTTTTATTCCTGCACACGACAAATTTTGTTCCTATCCGTTGCTCAATATTACGCAATATGTAAGCGATACACGGACGATCAAACAAATTGTGTGTGAAAGATAGTATACCGTACCAAAAAGAATACAATCATTTTATTTGTCATTCTAAAAAAAAAATAAACTTTAAAAATCTTTTGATAAGCAATATTTAATAGTTTACAATATATTAAAAAAAGTTAAAGCTCTTTCATTCGGAAATCCGCTGTGAAACACATGAATTATTAATGGTTTTGATGTTTATAACCGATCATTAAAAGGGAATTTTATATAAAATACACCTGTGAAAGCAGTCGATGAAATAATATAATTATGTAGTGGCTTTGTGATAAGTATCTCCGGCTTATAGTCCCCTGTGAGTTTAATTCAGATGTCTGATAAAATATTAATGTTTCAACTGCTCGTTTTATATCTCTTTATACATTGAAAGCCCAAATACTGTGTGAAATTCATTATAAAATTATACTGATATATAAATGAGAAATATTGCTTATTTTTATTTCAGTTTTTCTTCTCCGTTCGGTCAATTTGGTCAAATAGTATTATAATATATATATATATATATATATATATATATATATATATATATAATTATACATATATTATTGGTCCTTGAAAAAAGACATTAACATAGTATAAAACAATGTCGCTGTCCGCTGTCTGTCCCTACGTGGGCTTAGATTTTAAAAACTACGCAACAGATTCAGCCCCTTTACCATGACGTTTAAAGTAAGATTGTTTTATTCCTGTTTAGGAGTGTGCAAGTGACAGCGTTAGACACGTTGTCTAGCGCCGTCTCTTTCCCACTGAAAGTAATATCAAAGTAATACTGCTATGGGCTTGTGGTACGCCCCCAGGTGCGGTTTTTTATAATAGATAGAGTGGTTCAAGATGAAGGTTTATATGAATAATACATGAAGAAAAACGGACAAAACATGAACATGTACGTGTGGGAAAATACGGGATTTATCAAGATTTGTAAAACCTGTGCGAAGCTTTGCCGGGTCACTAGTTAGTAACCGACACAGACAAAGTCGCTATAAATACACAAATTCATGTAGGCAGTTTAATTTCACAATACATGATATTGTAATTAAATTGTAGATTCGTTTTATTTAAATAGGCTTAGTCTGTTTAACCATTTACAGCACCTGTTCAAGTAATGAAAACAATACATATTTGTCACATAAATAGATTAAGGCTACATAGAACGGAAATTCTGTTTACGCGTCTGTACCGTGTTTTGTATATTGTTAATGAAGGTAAGTATATTGTTGTTGATACGCGGAATATTGGTTGCTTCATGCATGCTAAAATTGGCTATTTTACACCATTAACCAAATAATGTTAGACACAATTTTTATAAAAGCTCTTTGAATTTATGCCCAATAAATTCGGTTTATTTTAAATTTACTGTACAATTTGATTTTTAGTTGCTTTAAAATCTATAAATAACTGTCAACTGAGTTGTTATTTTAGTGACGTCATTAGGTGACATTGCCATACAAAATCTGTAGGAGAATTGCGTTTTGACAGTTCATATAAAGTACGTCAATTGATAATGGTGTAAAATACCGTATAGTGTCGTTCCGTCGCGGCACGGATGAACAATGCAGGAATTTCCGTTTTAGTGTGGCAGGCCTAAGATGTAAGTAAACCTACGTCACTAAAAAGGTAACATAAGATTATATTACAGTTTTTTTTTATTTATTAATTAATTTACACTTTATGCACAAAATTTATGTACAGAGGCGGAATTGCCTTAGGCATTCTCTACCAGCCAACCATCGGTAGTACAGAGATATGATGGCAGGTGCAAATATAAAGAAAAAAATGATAATTTTAATGTTAGTTTTTTTCACCTATTTATATACTTTTTATTTTTTAATCGTTAATGTTAATGCCGAATGCTATGCTATGTTTGTTTTACCTACCTAGACCTAAATTTGTTATCAATTAAGGGAAATGTAAAATTCTTTACTTTTCCGAAAGTTCCAAACAGAAAAATAAACCCAAACCCTTTTACATGGCCAAAGTCACAGACAGAAGCTAGTAAGCATAAGCCTAAGCTTAAACTTAGTAACTAAAAACTTTTATTACTAAAATGCAAATAGGAACCATTCTTAAATCCACACCTTGCAAACACAATGTCCTGATAAATATCATGCTGCAGAATATAATAGGAAGCCTGGCTTACATTGAATACGAGGGACAGCTTACAAATGGCCAGCTTCTAGAAAATCTTATAAGTCGGCCATTAAACATCGCTGTGTCAGGCACTGACCATAGATTAATAGTAGAGGAGACACTCATTGTAACTAATGGTCGTCGCACCACCTGGTACCTATTGGGAACGGATTGGATTCTTCGTTAGTCTCTATAGGAAATTAAATAGATTAGTTCTAGTCAGTTGATCGTGACTACGATTTTGTTTTCTAATGTCTATAATATAATAAAATGTATAAAATGGTAAACTGATTGATTATATATTAACGCACAGCCCAAACCGCTGGTCAAAGAAGCATAAAACTTGGATGGTGTATTTTTGTAAATTGTTCGTATACACAAAGAATGAATTTTTGGAATTTCGACCGCTAAAATGGTATATGGTGGCTGGAAATTCGATATCCACATGGATGAATGTGGAAATCGAATTTATGTATTTTTATTCTTATTAATGTATTCTTAGGTAAAAAAGGCTTGGCTATTCTTACAGCATTGTCTTATCGACAGTGAAAATAAATACAAAGAACTGAACTAATTACACTACGCTGCGTGGCTTTATTTCATTTTTTTCGCTTTACTGCTAAACCACTAAACCAATTTTAATGAATTTTGACTATATAAATTTTGATAATATACATCTTTTCATCACTATCAATAATCCCATAATCGCGGGAAAAAGGCTAGTTCGAAAGGCATTAGGGGCTATATTATAGGCTTATAATAGTCGATATCGACTTCGAATTCGTGATCTCGAAAGAAATGTTATGTAACGTTATATGTTTTATATGACTGTTAAATAGTTTATACATGAGTAATTTTCCAAAAGCATTTTGAGGCATAAATTGTTCTTCTCAACAAAGATACTCGTAAAAACTATTTCAAATAATTAGCTGCTAAAAGTTCGGTATTTTTTTGTTGCCAAAATGGATAAAAAAGAAAATAATGCTACTATATTATACTTCAACCTTTCGCGTTGCATATTAATACTTTACTATTTCACGGGATTTAACGCGCACGTACCTTTTTTAGACTATGGTATGGTGCTGTCACAAGCAGACTATGGTATGGTGCTTGTGACCATGGCAGGTAAAGTATTAATGATGCTGCTAACATTTAAAATCAGCGTATTGAATTAGTTTCATGTAATTAATTAACTTAAATAGAGTTAATGGTAGAGTTTACTCATTTCGTCAAGCTAAACTTATTTATAAACTAATGTTGATCCCATTAAGTGTCACCAATATTAATGATAGTACACCGCAAGGCAACAAGAATGATAGTGCTGAGACGATTCTCTCTTGCTTAGAAACTCATTTAAGTATATTGCTCTTTTATAATAGTCGTCTAAATATTTTAAACTACATAGGGAATGCACTCATTTATGCGGATATTTATAATATAAATTATGCAAATCTGCACTTATATTATTAAGCTTTGGAAGTAATGGTTCGAATTGAAAAAATCCTTTTTTATTAGATAGTTCTTTTATTGTAGATTAACATACATTTTGTATGTATATCAGTCATCTCATTACCATGGTTCAAGCTCTGCTGGATGGATATCTATATAGTAATGGTAAGTAATGCTAGATCGTGGGTCGAGAGACGTGGGTAGATTTCGTTATAAATAGAAGAGAAAATATCTGACATGGAATATTGGTACGGAGAAATGTATTGAAGAATCTATTTTAGTAATAGCGAATATCAATATTAACCTTTATCTAAAGAATTAACATCACAATTTCACAATTATTTTTTAAAACTGCCAAACTGTGTTAATTGTTCCGTTTATATATTAATAAAGCAGGCAACTTAACTAGCTTCTACCCGCAACATCCTCTGCCTAGACTTCAGAAATAAGCCTGAGTCCTAAATTATGACACTGTTGATTTTGGTTTTCGGATATTGTGGTGATTGAAAATCATGCGGCATACACTTATGCTTGGCTTTTAGCTAATTTTGTTCTGCAGCTTAAATGTGAAAAAGCAACAAAAATCCATCACCACTCACTTTTGCGACTAAATATATGTATACCTAGAAACAATTGTGTTTCTAAAACAATGATACACCTTTAACAAGATTTTTTTGTTAGAGATCCTCTCAAAATAAACGATTACCGAGCATTAGGCTACTTCAGTTCCCATTCTGCTAAAATCTTACTCATATCCATACTAATATTATAAATGGGGAAAGTGTGTCTATCTGTCTGTCTGTATGTTTGTCTTTCTTTCACGGCGAAACGGAGCGACGATATGACGAAATTTTTTAAATGGACATAGTTGAAGGGATGGAGAGTAACATAGGCTACTTTTTTTCTCTTTCTAACGCGAGCGAAGCCGCGGGCAAAAGCTAGTTAAAGTTATAACTGAGTTACAGCCCTATAAGACTTTCTTTCTTTCTTATAAAATAATTTAACTACCAAATGACATTATCCGGGATCACCTAAACATCAGCTTAATGTATCTTAAATCACAGAAACAGTAAATGTGAGTAATACTTTCCGCGTTAGTAATAAATTGTTTATGTACAGCATTAAGAAAAGAAATAAAAACAATAATAAAGCAAGGAAATAGCTCCGTGGTTAGATGTAAGGGAAGATTAATTTACGTCCGTAACAGAAACAATTGTTGTAAACACAAATTGAATACATTTTTATTGCTAAAACAGCGAACGGGTAAATAATGGGCACCTTGAAATTGGATGAAATTGCTGAGACTGGTACTGAAAGAGAAAGAAAGAAAACTCGTGCTAGTCAAAATAATGGTAATAATACCGAGCTGTTTCTATACCTTTTCCCATACAGCCGCCACTTTTGCCCTTGGCAGAATGGCAACACTTTAAACTTATTATGGCGAAAAGTTCCGGTTTCTCACAATTTGATCGATCGATTGATTTCAGTTATATCTAATATGAACTTAAAAAATAAGGTAAGTATAATTTTTATTTTAACTCTACTTTTTTCTGCGCCTTTGCTGTGGTCGCTCCTATCAGCGATTTTCTCTTTCTGGCTTCCAATGGCTATAATTAAGAAATAATATAATTGTTTTTTATTTTATTGACATTAAGGTTTTTTATTAATCTACTGAGAAATGACATAGATACTTACCCCTGCCATCTAAGAATCAGAATCTACTATCAAAAGAATACCTGAAAAGAATGGCAGAATATAACTTATTTGACACAGCAATTTCAAACAACACGTATAGTCTCACATGATTCTCAACAAGAATTCAATTAAGTCTCAATACAAACTTCATGCTAATGACATTACTCGAACGAATTCAATAAGAGACCTTCACTGCGTCCCCCGATCACTAATTATAGCCAATTGAATGACATTGTATGTTCCGTTCTCGGGGAATTTAAGCTTTCCGCAAATGCACGGAGTCGATAAAATCAGTCCCGAAGCCAACTTTAAATGTTCATTTGGAACTGCATTTACCTACATTGTACCTGACGTGAATGAAAATTGGATTAGAATCGACATAATAGGTACTATTCACAATAACATTAAACGAATTATGAATGCGTTGAATAAACGCTTTTGATTAAATTGTCAATACAATGTTTTGATATAATGTGTAGTGATGACCTAATGGTTAACGCCCGAACAAACAATGTGATTTTTTTAATTCCAACGTATTTACTTTCTAAGATTGTCTAGTGTGGGTTCAAATCCGGGCAAGTACCAATGCGACTTTTCAATTCATATGTATTTTATAAAGTGTATATTGGACACCACAGACATCGGTGAAGGAAAACATCGTGAGGAAACCTGGATTTGTAGTTAATATGAGTCCGAAATCGCCAATCCGCATTTAGTAAGCGTGTTGATCAATGCTGAAGAGAAGAGGCCTTCGCCCTGCAGTGGGACAGTAATAATTTTGTATTTTTATTATTATTAGAGGCAATAGGGATGACGACAACATTAAAAAATGGCATTCTGTTTAGTCCGTCTGATAGATCGGCCAAAAATACGGGACACGTATTTTTTGCTTGATCAAATTAATAAAAAAATACAAAGATAAAGAGCAACAAAGTTCTGATGTGGGGGCTTTCGACGTCACCGTCCTGCAAAATATCTATCTGATCGTGATGTCATGCGCAACTTTAACGCACACATCTTCGTCATTCTTCGTTTACGAGAAAAAAGAAAAAATACGTGTCCAAAACTTTTGAATAAGCTTTCTGACGGACTAATTACTTTTTTTTTTGTCGTCTCGCCTATTCCTCCATGCAAAACAATGGTATTGGTATTAGACCGGAAGCCGACAATAGCTTATTTGACAAAAGTTATGGAATATTTTTCATTTTTTTTTCATTACCTATGTAATATAAACACATGATGCTCATTATATAATACAACTTTTTAAAGTTGTATTATATTGACAATATTTTGAAATTAAGAGTTAAAAACTCATCTTTCTCCTAGTCCTGCCCTTTATTTTTGTCATATTTCACATCCATCTTTTGAACAAGATGGAAAATGCTTAAGAGACACAAGAACTAACAATACTTCTGGGATTCAACGCTCCTTTTCGCTTTTTTGTCGGTCAATATTATTCCATCACAAGTGCGTCTAAAATATTCAAAACCAGTCTTAATTTTAAAGTAGGTCCTTACTGGAAATAGAATACTTAGTGGGCATTAAACTTACTGAGATGCTATACTGTAGCCAAATCTGATATTGAATTTTAAACAATAAAGATTAGAATACCTAATCACTTGTTTCGTGTTATTAAAGTAACACGTTCGGAGGTAAAATTTGCTTTAAATTCGTACTTGGCTAACGATTTCCTCATACAATTTAAATATAATTAAAAATGTATTGAAGGTTTTGAAAAATCCATTTTTACCACCCAGACTATTATTCAAATTTTCTAAATTTGTTTATTAAATTTTGCTTAAAATTGATCCATGGCCATAGAAACTACAGAAAATGTTGAAAGTTTAAACTAGTTAAATATAAATTATTTTGTCAATAATCACATAAAGACAAATGAAAGGTCTGTGAAGAAAAAATAGGTCACAGTTACATCTTAAACTAATAGGTATAATAGAATATTCATGCGAAGTTATTCTGGCATGCAAATCGCAACGTTGTTACTCCAAAAATTATGCAAACAGGAAAGAAGTCAAACAAACTTTTGTCGTAGAATAGACGATATAATTTTCTACTGTTGTGAATGTTTTAAATAAAAATGAGCTGGAATACTTTATTGTTACTCAAATTCTTGTTGTAACTAAACATTTTAATTCTTGCTTTAAACTATAAACGGAACAATTTGTGAGGTTAGATGTTTGTTACTCTCAGGGGTGCAACAAAAGAGCGGCAAGACGGGCTAAATGCCACGGGATCCCAATGCGGACGGACGGCTGGAGTTCCATACAGACCCAGAAGGTATAGATACTCGCGTATATATTAAGGCAGAATTTAAAATAAATAAATACATTTATATAGTTTTTTTACCATTTATTTAAATTCACTCCTTTAAATTGTGACAATACAACATTATGAAAAATTCAACGTGAGTCAATGATTATATCCTAAAAAAAGGACTGTCGAACTCTCTGCATAAAGCGTTTGTACAGCCATATTTACGGAAGGTAAAAAGCGACAAGTTAGGTTATTTATTTGCTACCTCCCTTTATTTGTTACCTGCTCCTTTGAGTAACTATTTTAATTGCTTTAAAATATAATTTACTGTTAATTGGGAATTAATCTCTTAACTCTCTCGCTCACTCTCTTAGGCTAAAATAAAATGTATTTTTAAAGACGTTCTGCTTTGGAATTAGTGGGCAATAGAGTCCATTACTCAATTAATTTTTCGTTTACTGAACTATTGAATTTTGGCTCCGTATAACTTAATGGGCTTCTAATAGATATTTAATAACCACCCAAGGCAACATTACATAGGCACAAGGTTACATTGGGTAACAGAACAAACGATTAACTCAATACATCACCAACTACTTTTTAACTAAAAAACTAACCTAAGTACTCTTACTTACTAGGTTAGTCGTTTTACGTAAAACGTTGGTATCCTGCTGAATCCGGTTAGTCTGAAGGCCGACCCCTAACACGATTGGAAATAGGGAGATGATTATGATGATATTCTGGTAAGGCTGGAAGCACATCCCTACATAATTGGAAAAAATCTAGGGAAATGATGACAGAGGGATGACCAAATCTAAATTAACGCAAGCGAAGTCACGCGCAAAGCTAGTACAGTAGTACTACATAAATATTTCATCCTACGCTTTCTAATTTTGGTAGATTTAGACATATTCAATCATGAGAAGAAATCAATGAAATGGAATGGATGGATATGTTAAAACGATTTGGATTTACGCCATAAAGAAAATGTCATAAGTCGTTTGTCGAAAGTAACTTTGTCCTAAGCACCAGGTTTTATTTCTACTGGTTTTTCATCATTTTATTTGAATAGATTTTGTAACAAGGTACAGGTAAAGCCGTCACCGTTACGTCAAAGATAACGAGATGACGAAGAGCCGAGTTTAGTCTGAGAAGACGTGACGTGCGGTGGACACAAGACAATGTCTGTACCATATGAATGTTCGATATATTTTAATATAACGTATGGATGTATTCGACGCTAACGTTTCATTCTTGGTGACGTGACGGACGATGCCGTTTGCGGTGGACAGACGGCCTAAGGTCTATCAAGTACAAGGACTAGTGCACACTTCTGAACATAGCCTTGATTGTTCGGATTTAGGTAAAGTCATTTATGTATTACAATGGTTTCGTAAAGAGAAAGAATAAAGTGGCCTCAAAACCCGACAAAGGTTTTATCGGGCTGAAAAAAATCCGAGATTTAATTTAAAAAGTATTTAAATTAAATTAAATCAAGTTAAGACTCCACACGAACTGGAGGAGAACTAAATTTAATAGTGATTATTTGTTATTCTCGAATCTCAGGGCAAGCTTAAAGTCCCGCATTGCGGATGCGTATACCTCATACATGAGTAATATAGAGAGTAAAATTAAAGCCAACCCCCGTAATTTCTGGTCACATATTTCCAGCCTGCGGTCCAAAGGTGGGTTTGAGCCTGATATTGTATACAAGGGTATAACTTTTTCAGGATCTAAGGCGGCATGTGCATTTGCCGACTATTTCTCTGATGTTTTTCTACCTGATGCCCCGCTGCTTGATGCTGATCATATCTTTGCTGCTGGCCATATCAGTAACAGCAATTACATAAGTATACCTCCCTTGTGCACAGTTGACCTCATAAAAGCCATAAATAAACTTAAACCTAACAGCTCCATCGGCCCAGACAATATTCCCCCCTTTATTATTAAAGATTTAAGAAATATCTTCAGTGGTCCACTTTGCCACATTTTTAACCTATCTTTGCAGACTGGTACATATCCCTCTCAGTGGAAGGTTTCCAGAGTCACACCAATCCCTAAAACCCAAAACAAAAGTTCCGTTGAAGATTACCGCCCTATTGCAATTTTATCATCCCCAGCGAAGGTATTTGAGAACATCCTCCACAATGCCATCTACCAACAAATAAACACTTACTTATGCAATGAACAGCACGGTTTCAGGGCCAAGAGATCGGTTGAGACCAATCTCCTGACTCTGGTTGATTACATTTCCTCAAGTTTGGACCGCGGGCGTCAAGTAGACGTACTTTACTTTAATAATAATAATAATAATAATCATTTATTTCGGATAGCATCCATAATTGGTACTTTGACTTCCGGAAAGCCTTTGATAGGATTAATAACGACATACTGCTGACGAAACTAAGCAAAACTGGTTTTTCACCCTGTCTCCTTCGTTTTTTCGCAGACTATCTACGCGATCGTCAGCAGTTCGTCAGGCTCGGAATGTACGAATCCGGTACCTATCACACGCGTTCCGGAGTGAGTCAAGGCTCTATTTTGGGGCCTTTATTATTCTTGATCATGATAAACGATCTCCCCCAAGTTCTGCGTCGCGCCAAATGTCTCTTATACGCCGATGACTTAAAACTTTACATCGAAGTAAACTCGGAGGCCGACTGTTTGACATTACAGCATGACATTGACGCAATATATAAGTGGAGTCTAGATAATAAGATGGATTTCAATTTCTCTAAATGCTTCGCTATGACCTTTGGTAGAATGCGGCACCCAGTCGAATTCGATTACCATCTCGACAATAATGCCATCTTCAAAACAACTACTATGAAAGACCTGGGAGTCACATTTGACCGAAAGCTTACATTCCACGACCATATGATTACGGTAGCAAAGCAGTCATACCGAAGATTAGGGTTCATTTTACGTAATTGCCGTGATTTTCGCACTGCGCACGCCATCAAAATTTTATTCAATGCGCTCGTGCGCAGTAAATTGGAGTCTAGCTGTTGCGTGTGGAACCCACATCAACGCTTGTACGCACTTTTACTGGAAAAAGTGCAAAAAGCGTTCCTTAGGTTTCTGTACAAGCGTATGCACGGCTACTATCCTCACCTCTATCCGACAAAATTTCTTTTGGGTTGCCTCGGATATAACTCACTAGAGGTAAGGCGAGCGCGAGATTAGCTCATCGTAGCCTGCAAGACACTCCGTGGCACTATTGACGCGCCCGACCTGCTTACTGTGCTGGCTCGTTTTTTTGTCCCGGACAATTACTGCCGCGGCAAGAAGCACAGAATGTTTGCTGTGCCTCAGTGTCGCACTGTTGCCCGTGCTCAGTCTCCAATACCTCGCACTTTGGCTGCACTTAATGATCTCTTGGATTTATATCCAACAAACGATTTGTTTGCGGATGAATGGAAGATGATTTTATTGGCATGTCAGAAGTATTGTGAGAGGGATTGATGTGAATGTCGTTAATAATTTTAATTTTGTTTAGTTACTGTAATTGGTGTAATAGCCGTTGTAATTAAAATAAATAAATAAATTAATTAATTTTATACAATTTAAATCTATGCACGTGAAACCAAACTAATATCAACGACTAGGATATCCGAAGCTGCAAAACTAATTTACACACAAATAAAAATTGTGTTTCTATTTGTTATTTTTAATTTATTTGTCTTATATATTTCTGAGGTTTTATGATTATTGATTTGTAAATTAAACCTATTACTGTCCCTCTATAGGGCAAAGGCCTCTCTTCTCCTGAAATATTTTTAATAAATTTGTTGGAGTCTGAAATCGCCAACCCGTCTTGAGCAAGCGTGGTGATCAATTCTCGTGCCTTCTCTGTGTGAGAAGAGGCCTTTGCCCTGCAGTGGGACAGTTATAGGCTGGTATTATTTTTGTTGGACACACTAGATTGTGCGTATTACGAATTCCAAGAAGAACGAGTATTAACATTTTGATGTACATAAACAATTCAAACTAATTCCAACCTTTAGTTATAATATAGAATAACAGACAATTGCTGAGTGTATTAAATTTTGCATGAAATTTTGTATCGAAATTAGGTTTATAACAGAGCACTGTTTAATTACGGGAAGAGATTATATGGTTATTATTATATTATGTTAGTGTTCGTATTCTATATGGCCGAATTCAGTCTCAACATCCCATTTACTGGGAAACACGGTACCTCTAGGTTAGATTGACTGACTGCCCATAATCATAGGCGTGCAGAGCTTCACGTACTTTCCAGTACAGAATAATGGCTTAGTTAAACTTAGAATAAAACGATTTATTCACTTAAGGAAAGATTCTCGAAAAGACAGACTCTCAAAAGGACAAACACTAGGGACAGATTCTACGGTTCCTTTTCTCCCCCTTGGGGGGGATTTTGTAGGGTGGGTTGTGGGATAGGAATAAGCCGGTACATCTATTATATCAGAAAAAACATAGACTAAAAAAGATGGTTTTATCATTAAAAAAATAGTAATAATTTTGTAAGTAGTAATTTTGGCATTTACATTTATCTCAACAGTTAACATTAAATTTGCGTTAGTTCACTAATGGCGTATTTGATAAACTATATTATAATAATAAATACTTTTAAATAAAAGCATTACAATAACTAAATATGGAGTAAAAGTAGAGCTAAATGGAACCGTACCATTATGTCTCCTTATCCGAATAAATTGTAAAAAGTTGTATTGATAAAGTCACTGGGGTACTTTTTTGACTTCACACTGCCTGACAACTTAAATATAAGAGGCAAGTGCCATAACTACAACGAAACTAAGATCTCATTTTAGAACAATGCTAGCTGAAATGCATTTGTTAGTTTCTCCTATTTAAGCTTGTCCGCAATACGTCAACGTCTGGAGCCGCGGTATTCTGCAAACCAGCCTAAATGGCTTTCAAAATTACTTTAGTTATGATCGTGAATTATTCATAATAAATTTAACGGAATACTTCTCGAGGTATATAAACATTTAATGGTTGCTTTGCAGTTTTAAACCTTTATGTATTTATCCGGAAGATTACTTTGAGAGAAGACTGCTTTTACAAAAAATAGACAACCCGTTTTTGGGTTATGGGACATCCCGCCCAAAAAAGATCTCGCCCCCGGGCGAGATGTTCACTTTTTAAAATGTGCATGGGTATATTCGCCCGAAAAATAATGTACTGTTTAAATATGGTCATTTGACTTTATGATTTGTAGATTCATCTGATCTCTAATATAAAATATATACGATGTAGCCAATATATCTTCTTACTTTTTAATAGGAGACATCCCAGTATCATTTATTTTACACAGTACATTATTTTTCGGGCGAATATACCCATGCACATTTTAAAAAGTGGCCATCTCGCCCGGGGGCGAGATCTTTCGTGGGCGGGATGTCCCATAACCCGTTTTTTTTAGTAATTTCATGAAATAAAAAAGATTAGATTCTTTTACATACTAAAAATAGTTTAACACTAAAAACCCACGCTTTCTTAAAAAATCCAACAAGTTTCTTAAAAAATCCAACAAGACTACCTTCTTGTTGCATTTTCTATAAAATCGCATTTAAAAAAATGGATTAAGTAATTAAGTAGATTAGTGTAAATAAGAAAGCGTAGGGTGCATAGTGTTAAAAGTGATAAACATTTAATTTACAGATGAGAAGAAACTATCAAAATAAAAAGCGCATCAAAATCTCTTTACTGGTTTAAGAGCTACGGTGTCACTCACATAACGATCAACTTCCACCCCCTTTGCGTCAAGGGTTGAAAAGAAAATGCTACTTGCTTTGCAACACGCTTGGTGTGTGAGGCTCCTAAAAAAGCGAACTGCAAACATTGACATGTATCACTGTATCAATTTTCCAGCCACGAAACGATCGCACGTGGACTTTTTCGTTCTATTGCGATTTTAATTGCTGCGACTGAATGAATAGAGGACTACAATTGCATTGTTCTTATTATTGTCGCCTATCATTTGTTTTTTCTATTTCTACCATTCATTTACTACTTACGGCTAAAAGTTTTGTCTGTTGATATTCGCCTGGTCGGGCCGAAACAAGAGTTTCATTATCTATACTAATATTATAAAGAGGAAAACTTTGTTTGTTTGATTGTAATGAATAGGCTCAAAAACTACTGGACCAATTTTAAAAATCTTTCACCGTTCGTAAACTACAATATCCCTGATTAACATAGGCTATATAATATCACGCTATGTCCCACGGAAGCGAGGCAGTAACCAAAAACCTAACGTAACGCGGGTGAAACTGCGAGGAACAGCTATTGCTAGTGATTAATATTTTTGAGAGGTGTTCGAATGATCCTTTTTTAGTTAGTATTTTACGGTCACAATGAAAAACCTCTTTATTCTCACCGTATAAAAAAAATATGATTTTTAAGGTGAGAATAAAAAGATTTTCCATTCTGACTGGTTTTCTGAATTTTATTAGCTTAAAAAAGTATCATCCTAAATATCCCTCAAAATAGTAATGACATTTCTGTTTAGACCGGAACGGGTGAAACCCAGCGGCTGAAATACCAATTAAGCCCTACTTACTTCATTAATTATACGGAGTAGCAAATGAACGCAATATAATATAAAACAAAAACTACAGTCCAGTAAAAACACCAGAAAACCATTCATCAACATCTCCAAAAAAAAGAAACCAAATAAATCGCACTTGTTTTTTGAATGAGCATTAAGCTTATCGTATTAATACTAGCTCCATATTTATACAGTAGATTGAAGTTGAAAGGAATACATTTTTCAATGAAACGATTTGTATTATTCTAAGAAACTGACCGGATTCGTAATATCACGTCTGACAGCTTTCAATAAATTCCTTGAAATGACGTCTTACTACGGGAAATGGAAACATCAGTGTCTGTTATGATAATGTAGTAACATCAACACCTAAGATAATGAACAATTTTTTCAATGAATGGTTGCTGTAAATAGGTGCAATAAGCCTAAGATATTTATTAATAAATATGTTGTGGTACTTGCTTCTTAGTTCTTATACGTTTCACTAACATACAAAAAGATGTTGCGGAATGTTATGTTGTTGCGGAATGTTATGTTTATAACAGTTACCGTGACCCTGGAACATAAAGGGCAATCGAAGGAACATGAGCGGGTTTTAGTCAGTAAGAGTCTGACACGCCCTCCCGCCGCACCCAGGACGGGAGCAGTCATTGGATGATTTCCCACTCAACAAAAAAAAAAACATACAAAAAGATTTTGGGGGGCTATGATAATGGTTTCCAACAGTCTTTATTATAACCAGAACATACACAATATATGCCACATCCTTATTGGATCTTAGGCCAACTTCCAAACATATTTACCGGTTCTCCTTTTATCTCATTACTCACCCATAATATAAGTATAATCTGAATTAAAGATCCAGATAAGCGATTCAGTCTCTACAGAACCTAGCGAATGCAGTATCAGTACAACATACTGAATTATAGCGTGGCAACCATGTTTACTCAGGCAAGGATTTATGGTTTTCACGCCATCATCCGAAAGCGGTGTACCTCAATCATAAATCGAGAGCGTGCTACCTGCACACATAGCTACCTGAGTACGTTATATTCACATGTCGTATCTAGATAGGGTCGTACTTATGAATGAACGAAAATGGCGTCTAGGACTAGTTATTTCTTCAGTAAATGATCGTAAAAAATCCCAAATATAAATATATCGGCTTTTCGGATTAAGAAAAAAAAATTTATCACTGTTTATTTAGTGTATCTGTTTTTAACTGCAAGACTTGTAGTTTGTCCTGTTTCGTCCGTATTAGGTAAGTGTTATTATGTAGCTTATGTGATATAAGCTGTCCCCCGCGGTTTCACCTGCGTTATATCAGATTTTTGGTTACTAAAAAAAGAAGATAAAAAGTATTCTATGTCCGTCCCTTGGTCCTAAGCTACCTCCCCACCAATTTTCAGCTAAATCGGTTCTGCCGTTGTTGAGTTATAAAATGTGTAACTTACACGACTTTCTTTTATCCATACTAATATTATAAATGGGAAAGTGTGTCTGTCTGTCTGTCTGTCTGTCTGTATGTTTGTCTTTCTTTCACGGCAAAACGGAGCGACGAATTGACGCGATTTTTTAAGTGGAGATAGTTGAAGGGATGGAGAGTAACATAGGCTACTTTTTGTCTCTTTCTAACGCAAGCGAAGCCGCGGGCAGAAGCTAGTATTGTAAATAGATTTAGGTCGCTCAGATGTATTGCTCTAAAGTTTCATGAAAATCCTTTCTATAGCTTTTACCTGAAGAAATAGCAAACATCCATTCACCATCCTCATAAACTTAATGGCATAGGCTCCATTTTTGTTCGCTCTTAGGTCGATTGCATTACAGTCGATTGCAACCTAACATAGCAATACTATATTTATTTTTGCTCTAAGGCCGCAGAGTAAAATTTGAAATAATGGTTTTCACAGGTTTATCAACAAACGAAGTAAATAAATACAATCCCTTCCTAAAATAATCCCTTTTTCAAAATAACCAGGGATTAAAATTTAATTAAATAATACGCGCGACGTATATTTCACCAAATATAAATAAATTTGTCAAAATTTTTTACGCAGCGGAAATTGTTTTTGGTCCGCTTATTAATAATAATAATAATAATAGATTTATTTGTCAGAATATTGTTGTTACAAGTTATTTGTTTTGTTGGTGTAAAAAAGAAAGTCTACGACAAATATTGTTTTGTCTCATTCTCGGGAAACTTAGTAATGTTTTCTTTGAACTTCATTCTAAAAGCTTTTAAGATAAATGTGTAAAAATTAGAGGATTTTACAAAATTGATTTTCTAAAACAAATTACCTATTACAAACTTCATTGAAGACAAAAGTATCAATTACCTTGTCAGATTCTATACAAAATTTTACGAAATTTGTACCTTTTTTAACTATTTGGGACTTTATTTACAAATATATTTAGATAATAACAATTTCAAATAACAATTCACCTAAGAATAGTGAAATAGTAATAACAATATCTAGAACAGAGGACAACTAGTGCACAAATACACGTACATCATCTCATTCCCTAGCTCACCTTTTTTTTGGGGGAGTGGGAAATCATCAAATGACTGCTCCCGTCCTGGGTGCGGCGGGAGGGCGTGTCAGACTTTTACTGACTACAACCCACTCATGTTCCTTCGGTTGCCCTTTATGTTCCGGGGTCACGGTAACTATTATAAACATTCCGCAACCCCGGCAGGCATTGGCCCTGTTGGGCCCCATCCCGTGCTGACTTCTCTTTGAGGCGCGCATGGAACACTAACGCGCCGTTGACGGGCCTGGTCCAAGGCGGGCGGCGAGCTACCCATCGCTCGCCGTCCGCAGACCCACTACCTCACCTTCCAGGTTTTTTTAGGGTCAAACCGGTTGCAGAATACCAGTGTTTTACCTGGAAATATTATCTATAAGACTTCCACAATCCAACTGGATTTTTTAACCTCATAACTACTATGTATAAAGTTGGTTTGAATAACAGTGGGCAAAGCCGCAAGAATCAGCTTGTAAATAACTAAATTTACAGGAAAAACACACATTTAATCTTCATTGCCTGCAGCGCTATTGAAAACGCAATTTGCCACTCTTTTGCAATTTCCGCTGTAATATTTCACTGAGTTATTAAAAAATATAAAGCATATGCCCGTTGCCTTAAACTGAAGTGGTGAATGTGCTTATGTCGCATTTCATTTGTGACTGTCTCTTGTACTTTAAAATGTATGAAGTTTAACTTGTCAAGCACTTTCGAATAATAACTTTTAATTGTCTCTGTAATGACTGTTACGAACTGGTTAAGCTTTGCTACTTATTTATTCACTGTATTAATGTATGGGTGAATATCGAGTAAACCTGGCAGGTAATATTCAATTGCTGGGAAAGCAACAAGACGGCATTTCTGTTTCTAGGAATGCAACAACATTACGTATTTGAAACCAGGCATGTAGATATCTAAGTCAAATATAGGTCTTCGTTCTTTATAGTTTAACAAGCGTAACCTTTCTTAGAAATTTTAATTTCTAAGATTATCCGCTTCGGGGCTACCTAACATACTTTTAAGTAAAATTTTCATGAATTTAACTAATGTGTTTAATTAGCAATAAAGATCTATAATGTTAACATAAGTAGGCACTTTTTAAGGATTGTTTAAACTTTCCTGATTGGATATTCCATTAATCAATTAATATTGAGCCTCTAATTCCCCTAGTGAATTTCTGTGAAGTGAGCTTAAATAAACTTACATTTTTGCCTTTAAGATTTCTAAAGTTTAGTATACACTTGTGCGAGAACATAACGTTATAATATTATAATTCGTACGAATGGCACATTTTAAATTCGTACGACAAGTACATAACAAGCAAAAGCTCAGTTATCAAAAGCATCTCCATGTAATGTAACATTCGTGCAAATGCTCGTTGATTTCTATAATAAAGTTGCAACATAACAGCCAATGCTTCATTTCAAGCGAATGCTCAAGTTTATAAGAGGCAATGGATAATAGGCGCACTCTATGTTAGAAACCTTGAATATTATCTGCCATACATTTTTTGCATCAATTGAGAAGGCCTAGTCAAAAAGGCCTCCGCTTAGGGCTGCCTGTCGGCAAGAGCGGAGCAAAGCTGCGAAGCAGTAAGCAGGTCAAAAATCTACCAATTTCGCAAGATTCTATTAGTGGATTTATTACTCGCACACCTCTCTGCAGCCTCACTGTGCTCCTATAGATAGGCAACCTCAAATGCAGGTGAAAACCATATAATACCTAGGGAATACAATAAAAATATACCGTGCATCGTAAAGCATAAGCTAACTATTCAACGACTAAGCGACAGCCGGCTGTTGGGCTGCCATTGTCTTTCTATTGTGTCTCGAATCACGTGTGTTTGAGGGTTTAATACCGATTGTTGTTTGTATTATTATAACAATCATCACAGGTCACTTACAGGTGCTCAAAAGTCAGAAAGCCTTACAAAAATATTAACCAAGGAGTATCGTGTTATCCAGTAACTGAGTTGACGAAATTCGATTCGCCACTCCACATAAAACACCGGTATTCTACTAAATCCCATTAGACTGGAAGCAGACCTACACTTAATCAAAAGTCTAGGGAGATAGGTATATCGTTAATTTACAATTTAAGAAAGTATTCATTTGCACAACATTCTTTATTTTCACAACAGTATTCTAGTCAGTTGCGGAATGTTTATAATAGTTACCGTGACCCTGGAACATAAAGGGCAATCGAAGGCACATGAGTGGGTTTTAGTCAGTAAGAGTCTGACACGCCCTCCCGTCGCACCCAGGACGGGAGCAGTCATTGGATGATTTCCCACTTAACAAAAAAAACATAGGTATATCGTTAATTTAACATTTAAGAAAGTATTCATTCGCACAACATTATTTATTTGCACAACAGTATTCTTAGCCTTCGTGGTTATTTTTTTAACCACTCAGAAGTCGGAGCCCCGTTAAATATTTAAAAAAGAAACAGTCCTCCTGTGTGACATGGGCCTTAACGGTCAACAAAACTGCACAAAGCACGCACAAATAAAGCCACAATCAAAACAAACAAGAACCGTTATAATCGTTACCTTTGTGGTGTTACAACTCAAAGAAAGAGGCCAATCTTTGTGCCCCACAAAACTCAAATCCCCGAAAGTCCTACATTGTGGTTTAGCATTAAAACGTGTTTGACATTGCCTTATTTTATCCGACTTTCATTTCTTTCTCCTTCGGCAAAGGTACTTATTTAGTATCCGAAATATTTATGTTGAGAATACGCCATTTCGAGAGAGGAAATAAAACGACTGGACATTTTTATAAAACGCTATATAAAGGGGCAATGTTTTGTCGTCTTGACTACTTCTAATCTTTTGTAGCAGTATATTATTGCCACACTGAAGATAGGCGGCTTTCATACTAATATAAAGAATACACAAACATTGATACCATGCTTTTTCAAGGTGATTTGATTTATTTATTGATTTCAAAGCCAACAATGATTTTAAGGGTATGTGAAATAATAATATGAAAAGCATCAGTGAGAAAACTATTTTTATCTCAATATATTAATGTACTAGCTGTCCCCTGGGGTTTCACCCGCATTTTTCGTTACTGCTCTGCTCCCGTGGGTCGTAGCGTAATGGTATATAGCCTATAGCATTTCTCGATAAATGGGCTATCCAACACTGAAAGAATTTTTAAAATCGGACCAGTAGTTCCAGAGATTACCCCCTACATACAAACTTACAAACCTACAAATTTTACCTCTTTATAATATTAGTATAGATAACTCAGCTGTTACGTGGCACAAACCTTTTAGCTGCTGTTTATTAAATAACTTACAAGAAAAATGTTGCGAACATACAGAACTATCAACAAAACTCCTTTTAAATTCTGAGTCAGCCTAAAATTACCTAAACAAATACCTGGAAATTATTTTTTAAAACTTATTACTTATCTACACATATGTTGTAAAAACCACTTAATTTTGCAGATCAAAGTAGATAATTACACGGAAGTACTTATGCGCCCTTGAACCTCCATTTCTTAGTGACCTCATAGCTGTATGCTAGTTCTGTTTATTTTTCCAATAAAATCTGTATAATGCCGATTTCACACGAGGGCAGAACAGTGAGGCAGAACAGTGGGCAGTACAGTACTGCCACTGTTTGAACGTACAGAACAGTACTGCCCTGTGCGTTCAAACAGTAGCAGTCCTGTACTGCCCACTGTTTGAACGTACAGAACAGTACTGCCACTGTTTGTACGTACAGGACAGTACTGTTCTGTACGTTCAAACAGTGGCAGTACTGTACTGCCCACTGTTCTGCCTCACTGTTCTGCCCTCGTGTGAAATCGGCATAAACGCCATTATATTTTTACTGTTCCAACAATATTTATGTATTGAATCCAAGGAGGTGAAAATAAAACACGGGATTACGTCATTTTAACAACTTTACTTTTACGGTTTTAAGTTTTTAATAAAAATAGAATTGCTAACGCTGTTGAAATTTTAGAGCGTAGATAAAATAAAGCTTTTATGCTAGCACATTATTGCCAGATTTGGTTTTACCCATATTGACTTGGCACGAAATGGACCATATACAGTTGTGGGTGGAACCATGTGGACCATTAATAAAAATATGTTTTTTTAAACTTATTCGTTTTAAACTCTACAAAACGACTCTATCAAAACCGTAAGAACCCGTTATTTTATAATCCGGTTCCAAGTTTGAAACCCGAAAAGTGCGCAAACAATATTGTATTGTATCGGTTCAAATCCTGATTTTCTAAACAAACATTTTATTTTACCCACAATAAGCGGTTTAGTAACAAATTTACAGCATAATAATCGAAGTATACAATTGCGTCGAACAATAAAAATGTGGCCACTACTACGTTTTCTCGATACTAAAATATAAGTTCGATATTCGGGTGGTGAAACGATTGCTATTACCGACCCACAACACGTACCGCATTTGATTTCTTTAAGAGATAACTTTAAGTTATATTATAGGATATTTCACTTCCACTACATGGCAAAGCTTTTACAGACTTTATGGATCTTTCAAAAGAATATTAGTCATCATCATGAACAACTTGGTTGACGAGAACGCAGATGCCCGACATTTTGTGATGGTTCTTAACTTATTTAATAATGGCCCCGTTGAACCGGTTAACTGTCAAATTACTCTAAGATAATGGTGTGTTAAGAGATTTTACTTCAGTATAATACAAATGAGCTCAGGGGCGGCTCAGGTTAGATTCCAATCCAAACCGAGGGCGTAATGGAGCCGAGACCCTGACAAAATATTTAGCTAAAGAGACGGTGGTTGACGTGCGGCTGTGGTAATTGATCGCGCTGTGAATTCTGCGAGGGCATGCAGATCTGCTTGTCCGCTACTATTCGCGCTTGTATTTTTAAAAGTAAAATGTTTTTAAGTCAACAATTGCACAAAAATCATGTCTACATCATTAGAATGAAACAGACACTTTAAAACATGTAAAATGTAACATTTTCCTATTGGATTTTCCGAATTCCTAAAACCTCTGTCACCTTCAAAACCGACCAATATTTGTTCGGTCCTGTGACGTCATAGCCAGTCTAATAAAGTAGTGTCCTCTCTATTTGCAGGCGCTTTCACACTATACGAAATTAACTGTGACTGTCGAACTTCATGATGTGGGGCGGGGGGGGGGGGGGGTCACACTTAATTGGATTCTGGCCACTTAATTGCTTAAGTGATGGATGGCATGACCGTCATAAGTGTGCCTTTTTAGTAAATGCCTAATGTGGGAATTTGTCGGTCCGGTTAGCAACAAAAATTGGTTCCTATCGGCTATTGTTTTCAGTTTTTAACAAATAAATATTTTAATTTTAACCTAATAGTAAGAAGACAAGCTACTTTTACATCTAAAATACAGGACGCGTAAAAAGCTTCGTTCCATTAAATACTGTCAAACCTTGATCTGCAGGCTCGAAGCAAATGAAACAGATTCCTTTTTAAACGTTACTCTTAAATCCCTCATGAACATTTTCTCGCCGCGAATTTTCCATCGTGCATTTTTTTACAGAGATAAGGCAGATCCAACCTTTTAAATAAATAGCCAAATATTTTGCCCATCGAACTAAAATAGACAATTTTTCTTTCCAGATCGGAGTACACGATAAAAACTACGTTGTTTAAAGAAACTACAAAAGGGTGAGTGATTTATAATATCTTAGTATCGTTAAATATAAACTGAGATAAAGAAAAAATGTTGAACGTGCAGAAATATTAATAGTGGTCCTTGAATAGTGTGTTGAGTTGTTTAATACCGAATTTTAAATGGCCGTCTGTAAGATGGCTACCAGATGCTGCACGAATTATCTTAATGTGATGATGGACACAATCTCAGATGGATACAAAACGATTACATGGCGCCAAATAATTTAATAATATGATAATATTATTATATTTTTAGGCGTTTTATCTTTGTTCTTCTTTACATAATGATGTTTAGAATAACAGAGATAAAACGTTTGTGACTAAGATTGTTATAAATATTAAAGTGGTGGGGTGGAGGGGGGATAGAAGATCGATGAAAAAATGGATGAATTGTATGAAGAATTCTATGAAGGAGAAACGAGTGAGTGATAGCATGACGGTTCACATGACGATTGGAAGAAGACCGACCGTTTGCGTAGTCCCTACTCACACTTATTCAGCTCCATTCCCGTTACGCTGTACGATTTTGGACACATACAGTTCGGCATTTATCAGCCATGTTCAGTACCGTGAGAATTTAAAAAGCCGTCAAGCTAATTAGACGCGGAAAGCTGATCGGGAGCGTACGCATGTTCATACAAAATCGTTGTTTTCTATGAACATAAGCTGGTGGGTTACCATGACGTTTAAAGTAAGATTGTTTTATTCCTGTTCCAGAGTGTACCAGTGACAGAGTTAGACACGTTGTCTAGCGCCGTCTCTTTCCCACAGAAAGTAATATCAAAGTAATACTGCTATAAGAGCTTGTGGTAGGCCCCCTGAATGAGTGTGCGTAGTCCCTAAAATCAAAATGGCAGAAAGATAATGAGTTATTACGTGTTTGATATGGATGAACATAGCGACTGAGAGTAACTGAGAGCTTGCTTAAATATATAACTGACATATTTGTAAAAATAAACTTAACAAAACCAAAGCCCTTGTACTAACTAATTGGTAAACTTTCATGTCAATATTCAATTTAATAAAGAAAACAGGGAAGTGTGTCCTCTAGCTAAAATTTTTGGGAGATCGAAACGAACCATGAAACTATTTTACCGTCGATCTGGTTTATTTCGTTAAGCCTTATTAAAATATTGAATACATAACACAAATATTTTATGACCTTTATGTCAGCGTACAAGGTAATGATATGTTATTTTAAAAGTACCTTCGCTCGCCTAAATCTTGATTCCGATGCGGCTGTAATAAATCTTAAATATATCATTAAGTATAAAGATTTCATAAAAGTTATACCTTTCCGATTTATTAATATTTAATGATTTAATGATAATTTTTAGTGATTTAATGATACGGTAATGGATCTACGGGAATTAATTAAAATTTATTTAAAGAAGTATTTTTACCTACTATAAAAAAAAATGTATACTGAGTACTTAATGGACTAAAACCCAATTTGGCAAAATTTACCTAGGAATTTATAGAGGAATAAGTTAAAAAGATAGATATAGATATCACCTTTATAATTTATGAAATTTTCGGCCAGTTTCTCAGATATATTTATTATTGATAGTGCTCTGATAGACCGAATGATTTGTCAATGCAGAGAAAAAACCGCAAGGCCAATAGAAGCTTGAAATTCTAACAGCTGACGTCCTTTCATATTACAAGCATCCATTGCGGAAGAATAGTTGGAATTTCTCCCCATAATGGCGAACGCCAACGCCTAAACCCCTTGTACGCTAACTGTGATTTCGCATGAGGTCCGTAATCCACAGGCAGGTATTACTTGCTTAATGTGTAAATTTTTTCCAGGAGTGCCTTAGCAACTTCCTGGGTACGAAGTAAATCTTTCGGGCTTGTTTCAATTTTGACCCCTATGAACACCAGTCTGGTTAAGAAAACAAACATTTATCAACCTCATAGGTTCATTCCTCATGTGTGATGCCATATTCAACAAGTGTAAATTAAAAAAAAAACAAATCCTCGCAGCATTCAGTTCACCCTTTTATATGTGTAGGTAATAAAAAATTTAAACTGGGAACTCAAATTGAAAACTGTCAGTTTCAAGAGGGCAGAGCATTGCTGTCTGCTTGTCTAGATTTATGATTTTCTTATGTCAAAACTTCTACCAGACTATAACCTATAGATAAAAACTTTGAGCATCATCAAAATCAAAATCTTTTTGAAAAGATCTTAGTGGTGAAACTAATGATTACACATTTTAGTTACTTTCTATGCTCAAAACAGTTCTGTTAATGACGTACGTTTGGTAATTCAGGGGAATTGAGCCGTGATGGGTATAGAAATGTTTTGAAGCGTATTCTAATTTTGGCGGTTATGCATGCCACACAGTTAGGTACCTATGATCGTAACCATTAAAAATATTGTGGTTTTGCGAAATTCATTTTTGGATTTATGTTGATGCGGCGATTTCAGTCCAGGTCGGCCCTTGCGTCTTTTTGATGACGTCCGACCAAGTAGTACATATAAAGACGTCCAAAAGAAAACTAAGCAGGTTTTAGATGTTACCATGTAAAACACCCAAGCAAATAAAAAATGCTAAAACGTGAGAGGCACGACACACACTTGGCTAGAGCATATTTCTTGGTTAAACCAATAAAACACAATACATCGTAACAAGAATGAAATAATTTCCGCCTACTTCAATAATAATAATTAATTGACATTTTAAACAAACCGCCCACTATTCATTTATACTGTATAATTAGTTATTTTAAAAGTAGAATGTAATTAAAATTAATTATCTTATACTTATTTTTAGACCAGCCTAAAATCATTCGGCGACTTTCTGACAAAGGCGGAGGTCACCTGTCATTTTGACATAATTGTACTATCTGACGTAATATCAGTTTACACAATATTAAGTCATATTCTAGAGTCATCTCGTGTTTTTCGTTATAAGAACACGTGTATGATCTCCACTATAATTTATTAACCGAACTATTGTCATTTAAACTGAAATATTATTTTCAAACTGGACATTGGCAGAAATCACCGAAAATTCGGTGGATTGCCATTACAAACATAAAAGTTGAAATTGAAGTTGAAGTCATATTCTAAACAAACCGTAAAACAATAGATTTCCACTTCCTTGGCTTTCCGCATGAAGTGATGAAAAATAAAAATATTACTGGCATACATAAACGTTACAGCAGACCAAGTTATCTGTGAACTGAAGGAGGGCGACTCTGTCGATTCAGCGTTGCAGAGAGAAAGAGACAGAGAACATTCAGATGAAGTCAAATGTATGACTGAAATGTCATGTCAGCCGTAGTTACAATTTTAGCCATTTCACATAATTATAACTTGGTCTGCATGTACTCAGAACACGCTTTGGCCAAGCAATTCTCTGTCACTGTCCCACAACTGTCAAACCACATTAGGGCAAGGGTCCACATTTATGAGAAAATAGATGGTTAATGATGTTAAATGCCCAATTTTTGTACCTCGAACTAAGGAATTCATTATCTGTGTATAACATGGCCCTATTATGTTTGATACTATTTTTTTTATCCTTGTCTTCGCGACTAACTCTGTGTAAGTTTTTGGCATAAATGGCCCTTATTACTGTAGTATTTACAACCAATTTTAGTCTATATTCTTTCCACTGCGAGTTCCAGAGCAAAAGATTAAATTTCTACAAACTTACCTGCCACGCTTGCCAAGACTAAAGACGGTATCCCACTAGCGTTTTACGAGCGTTGGCGTTTTACCAACGTCTGACATCGTCATACATTAGAGACGCGACGTTAACGCGACATTGAGTTCGCGCGTGTCTATCGATCTATCGATCGAGATAAATACACATTGCTTACCAAGTCCTTTGGCTAAATAAATACTGTCGCAATCACAGAATTATAGAATCGTACAACTGTCAAAATATGAGTACAAGAACAAGAAAGAAGCAGCAACATGGCTAAGCCAAAACTAAGTACATTCTAAGGCACAAATAATATTTATCCTTGCTTAGAACAATTCTGTCATAACATAGTGCTCAAGTTGGTAAACAAATCTTCATAAAAATCTCATTAACGGCACTAATAGGTTCCTAAATTGGTTAATAGATTTATTTTTGTCTTAAGTTTATCTGTGGTCTTGTCTGTGACCGACACTGCTCCAGTTTTGTTGTTTTGGCAATGATTAATTACAGTTTCGGATACCTTTAAATCTTCACAATGTTTTTTTTTTAATTCCAATATTTGATTAATAATAGTACAATTAGGTGCACATTCATAGACCTAAAGATATTTCGAAAGTAGTTTTACACTACACGTGTGAAGCTTATAAGGTCCTATAAATGAATTTGGTAATCATGTCCTACACTCACACAGATACACACGGTCCAACAAACCACCGTAACGCGTGTGAGCGCCGCACGCACACGCGCACACTAGCACAGAGCACTTTGCTTCACTCATAATAATAGAAGGGACTTTTTTAAGGTTATTTAAGTATATGTTACGCACTGTCCTAGGTCCTACGCGCTGTTAGAACAAATAGTTATAAATTGACACACTTCGCAATCGCGTTGAATTACCCCAAAGACATTGCGTTAGATTTTACATACCTATATCTAAAATTTGACATATAACCTCTGTAGGCTAGGCCATCACTACTTAAATTGCCATTTTTTGACCTTTCAAACAAATAATAAAAACGAAATTCCATCAATAAAATACTTGTGTCAAAGAAAACAAAATTGCTATTCGTCTCGCATGATTCAATCGCAATAATAAGTTATCAATAAAGGTACGAGATATGTTAGGTAAGTGTTGCCCTTTGACGAAAACTGAAAATAGTTGTAGATAATCTAAGAGTTGTAGGTTGCGATTCATTTTCCATTCGCGATTAATTGTTTGGGTTACGGCAGAAGGCGCTTAGAAATAAAGCAAATATTTAGACACGGCTTGCCCTTTGATTTTTGTTTACAATAATCAAAATTTTAAACCTTTGTTATTCGTTCCGAAACTTTTAAAGCTTTATTTTGCAAATACACAAAAGCGTTATAGAATTTTCTGAATTATCCTTTCAGCAGCATTACAACAGGACTTAGTCTTCGAAAGATATTTCGCAGTGTAGTTAGAATGCGCCACCAATTTTGCTTATTTCTCAAATCTTTTGTTCTAAACTGGTTTTGTTACGAAATTTAAACGGATTCGTATAATTTTTCTCTAGGTGCGAATGCTGATAAATTGGAAAAAGTTTGGTTTGTCCTCAGTCTAAGCCGCTCTTGTTTTCATATCTTTTGGAATTTTCCTGTCACCTGCAAGGGAGGATGAGTTTTATAATAAAATGGAAAAATCCGAAAATGTCTTGATGAAACCATTTTTATATTGCTTAATACGTATCTATTATTACTTATAGATATGCTTATTTCTAGTAGTTTCCACAACGCTGTTGAACTGTACACCAAATTTTACAAAAAAAAAACTTTTACCGTTATTTTATAGCTGATGAAATTATTTTATTGAACAGGCGTTTTGAAACTATTACAGGTAGAAGTAGGTACTATTACAGATAGTAACTATTACAGGTAGTAGCCTGTTATAGTTTCAAAACGCCTGTAGCCGAAGTAGGAAATTTCTTGTCTCTTATTCTTATATGAGACAAGAAATTTCCTACTTCTACCTGTAATAGTTTAAGACCCTCTACCTTGTCCTCATATTCAAAAGCAAAAGTAACCACTGAACCAAATTAGATGGATCGTTAAGAAAACCCATAAGCACGTTGTAACATCGATTTAATTTCTCCCTGGTAACACGAAACGCGATCGTTAAGAAGAAAAATAACAGCATTAACAAGCCAGTAATTGATCCTTGAACATAAAAACAGCTATAAATACCAATTTATCAAGTTCACCAGAAAAGAATAATAATTGCTTATGAAATCGAACCAGAAGATAACAGTTCAGGCTAGACAAAGACATAGCGTCTTTCAGCAATACAAAGAAATAAAGTCTCAGAAGTTTGGCATTAAAAATTTCAGATAAAAAAAGTTTTTTTTTTATTAGAAATTTGATACTTGCTAACCTTTTAAGTATAGGCAATTACATAATCCATACTAATATTATAAATGCGAAAGTAACTCTGTCTGTCTGTCTGCCTGTCTGTCGCTTCTTCACGCCTAAACCACTGAACTGATTTGAACGAAATTTGGTACAGATATAGCCTGGGACCCGAAAAAGGACATAGGATAGGATACTTAGTTTTCATCCCGGAAACCTCCCGGGAACGGGAATCATTATTCCACGCGGACGAAGTCGCGGGCAAAAGCTAGTGTATTATATGTTTTGCTAATTGACGACGTGTTTAATATATAAGCTTATATATTAGATTTGTAATAAAGAGGTACTTAAATTGTTTTTTTTTTTTCGTAGGAAATAATCTTTGAATATTCTGGTCCGATTGCATAATTTTGTTTCCCCTTAAAGAAATACAGTTTAATCCTGAATGGATGTGCGCGGATGATTTCTTGTAAATCCTAATAAAACCCGAATTTTGCATGGTTTGTTGCACAGAGATATGAAATTGTCTGGAGTTTAAAAGAGACGATGATCCCTGAGTTTGTTTCGGCGTTTCTTCTCAGAGGTAGTCCAGTTAGGAAATGCCGGCTCCAACTAGCATAAAAAATATGACTTGTAAAAGTGATTTTAAGATCCTACTTGCATTATAAACAATTACATTTCATTTCGGCACTTCTACGATATTGTCAGAACTATAAGACTAGCCTAAGGCTAACAGTCTTCAAATTAAAAAACATATTGATGTGTGCCAACAGAACAACAATATAGCCAGGTGGTATAATTTATTAATATAAACTTAAAATTATCACAAATAGAGTTAAAATTTGTATGCAAGATAATTTGCGCACGGCATTTGATTATTTGTATGCAAGATAAATTATTCCCAAGATTTGTTTCTTGCACGCAATACAACAATTTTCATTTTGGGTAACCAATAATTTAATCAAGACAGACTGAAGAAATAGTTTCATTTGAAACAATTCACAAACGAAATATGATTGAAGCACCAAAATGCGACATAATGCTTAAAATACTTTAAACTCCGACCTCGTAACATGCAATGTATTACGCCTACACCTGTTGTAGTATTAAATCAATCGCCTACGGGTTAGTAGTTTGTCAACTCAAATAAAGGGTTGTAAACTTCCAAGTTACAAAGTAAATAAAGAGAGGTACCACTAGTCTAGGCGGGTACTACACTGCGAGACGCGTCCTCGCGTGAACGAGCGTTTTTTTTCGTACTAGTTCGTCGCGTGAAGGAGCGGGGTTAAGATGTAACATATTATAGACTAGCGTTTGCCCGCGACTTCGTCCGCGTGAATTAATAGTTCCCGTTCCCGTGGGATTTCCTAAATCAAAATTATCCTATGTCCTTTCTCGGATACCAGACTATATCTGTACCAAATTTGAATCAAATCGGTTCAGGTTTAGGCGTGAAGAAGAGACAGACAGACAGAGTTACTTTCGCATTTATAATATTAGTACGGTTATTTAATAAAATGTGTTGCATTTCATTCAATGTTTAAAAAACCCATTTCTAGCAACTGTGGATTGTGTAAGGATTCTTACGATACATCACATCTGAATTCGTTGAAAAAAATGAAAACACTTTTTTCCAAGCAGTCATGTAAAAACATAACTTTCAAGTATTCGACACACAGAGGTGTTAGCGCAATGTTTTATTCGACCTATTATTTCTAGTTTAGTTACTCTTCTATACTACTGTTATATAGCCTATAACCTTCCTTGATAAATGGGCTATCCAACTCTAAACGATTTTCTAATTTGGGCCAGTATTTCCTGAGATTAGAGCGTACAACCATGTAAATAAACAATCAAATTCCAGAGCTTTTTTTTTATAGTATAATAAAGATACACCGTGTTACCGCTTTTATAAATGGTGAAGCCTTAATTAATGCGTCCACGTAGAATTGAAATAGATTTTTGATAAACCCCTACAACGTACGGTAAATGTCGGTGGTCAAATAATCCGATTAAAGCTCTAGTTTTATCGCAAAAAATATTGTTGGCTAAGTCAATTTGTTATTTAGTAAATAGTATAAAGTTCACGTATTTCGTGTTAACAGTATTGATTTTTAAACTCTGGAGACAGAAACTTATTTAGGTCATAATTTCACCGTTTATATTCGTGATTATGGGCATAGATTGTCTGTGTATAACTTTGGTAACTGAATAATGATCAGCGTTGAATATATTATTATTGATATATGACTGTAGAGAAAGTTATTTATTGAGGGCATTAACTATAAATCTTTGGAGACTTTGGATCTATGTGGTTACCTACTCCTCCTTTAATGAGGGGGAATTCTCCGACCAGACGAGTGTTGGCGTCTGGAGGGTTACTGCCTGACGGTTGTTGTCTGAACTATACAGAGTGGAAAGTTTCAATGGGCCTTGGAAGAAAACTACCTAAAATCCTTAAAAGAAGTCAGTACGGGAAGGGGCCCAACAGGGCCATCGCCTGTCGGGGTTGCGGAATGTTTATAATAGTTACCGTGACCCTGGAACATAAAGGGCAAACGAAGGAACATGAGTGGATTTTAGTCAGTAAAAGTCTGACACGCCCTTCCGCCGCACCCAGGACGGGAGCAGTCATTTGATGATTTCCAACTCCCCAAAAATAAAAAGGTAGATTATTTTACTTAAAGGAACCATTCCTTTTCTTTTAAAAAGAAACAAAACTGCGTTCAATGATTTTTGAAAACTCGCTTACCACTGTCGGGAAATTAGGGCGTGATAGATGTCGCCACAAACCTACATTGGACACTTGCAATGAACTCAAAACATAATAAATAACCTAATTTGATTTTTTGATAGAAAAACATTAACCAAATATATTCACATATGTTTCAAAATAAAGCTTCGTTGGTAAAGGTACTTTTGTGAACTTAAATTATTTAATTAACCTAATTTGAGGTTTCGCCAGAAAAACAATAGCGTAGAAATGTTTGCTTAGAAATGGTTCGTCCGAAATGCCTATTTTTATTATAAAGCAGCGTGTTGCTTCTTCTTCTGCACGAAGTATAATTATGTTTTTATGGCCTACTAGCATTTGTATGTGTCTGGTTGTTTGTGTGTGAGTTTATATGTTTGTAAACGCACTCGTGATGCAGACAGTGGAGCAATAAAGCACATGATATTAAAACTAAATACAATCCCCAGCATCGGGGATCGTAGTGGAACTGTGAGTGCTGTATAGCTAGTCCCCTAAGGGATTCTAGTGGATCAAGCGCTTTCAAAGCAATAACTATAAATCACAGATTATAAAAATAAAAGCCTAAAGCCCAACACAGTAGTTTGACTTCTAAGTATTCAGTATCTACACTAAAGTTAACTAGAAGTAGTTAACTCCTAGTTTTCTTCATTAACTCCAATTAATGCGTAACCCTTGATTACCCCTTCCAACAGTTTTTCTTGTATTGTTTTTCGATTACCAGTAGTAATAGTAGAAAAGCTGTAATTTAACCACTTGAATGCCGTAATAAAAGAAGAGCGTTGCGTCTGGCGTGAATCTTTGTTTCTGGCAGTGTTAGAGTTAAAAGAAATACTTGGATAATGCTTACAAATATTTTTTTCCGCTACTACCTCTCATTGCGGGTTTGCCTTTGGACAAGCAATGTGTTTTTAGGGTTCCGTAGTCAACTAGGAACCCTTATAGTTTCGCCATGTCTGTCTGTCTGTCCGTCCGTCCTCGCTTAATCTCTGTGACCGTTAGCACTAGAAAGCTGAAATTTGGTACCAATATGTATATCAATCACGCCAACAAAGTGGTAAAATAAAAATTGGAAACAATGTTTTATTAGGGTAGCCCCCCTATGTGTAAAGAGGGAAGTGATTTTTTTTAAGTTGAACTCTGACGTGTGATATATTGTTAGATAGGTATTGAAAAATGAATAGGGGTTTACTAAAATCATTTTTTGATAATGTCAATAATTTCGGAAATAATCTCTCCAAAAGGAAAAATCAAAGCGTCCCCCCCCTCTAACTTTTGACCCGTAGATTTAAAAAATATGGAAAAAATCTGGAAAGTAGAACTTTATAAGGACTTTCTAGGAAAATTATTTTGAACTTGATAGAAAGAACAGTTTTTGTACAAAAAAGACAAAAAGGTTGTACAAAATAATTTCTGCGTACTTAGTATGTCAACGTAACAAAAGCCTTTTTTAAACTTATAAGTGGGAACACTTATTGTGACGGACGGGAAACTACGGAACCCTACATTGAGCGTGGCCCGACACGCTCTTGGCCGGTTTTTTTTTTCTTGTTTTATCGATTTCCTTTTACTCCGCCGATGTTCTTTTCTAATTTATTTCGTTGCGCGACCCAAAACAGTTGAATCGTGTGTTTTTTCTCATAAACAAACGAACACGGGACGGACTGAAAAAATAATTTCATTAAAAAAGAAAGTTACTGTTATAATATAACAGTAACTTAAACATTAACATTATATTATAATGTTATACTTGATTTCTAACTGGACAAACACACAGAAGCTATATCTTAGTCTAATAAAACTACGTATAGATAAACTGAGTAGGTTTACATACCAAAGCATAACATACCACAAACACAACATAATTTGGGCTTAATATAACAGAATGAGAGTCATCTGTTTGACAACAACATGATAACATTGTAAGCAGTTAATTGTTTGCCTAAGTTATGCGTGACGCGCACGGCTGGGGGAAGCGGATCTAATAAACGCTTGCTTAGAAACACATCTTTAGTTCATAATGTGATAAAAACATAAGATGCAAGCGTTTTGGAGTAGTGAAACAATTGAACATCGAAATAGAACGATTATTTTAAAGCCGTACCGTACCAACAAGGTTATGTAACTTCTTAAAGTATTCGTTCATTTTTAATAACACTCCATATACGATAAAATTCTTCACAACAAAACCTATAAGAACTTCGTATTTTTTTGACTCGAAAAAAGGATTCTGTGCAAATATTCAAAAGTACATAAAAACTTTTGAATATTCCGAGATTTAGTTGTGATAGTTGTGTAAGTGTTTTTATGGAATACCAAATACAATTCCATCATGCATTTGCAAAAAAAATTTATCGGAACAAAAATTAGAAAGGTGACTCCTAAGATTATAATATAAGAGCTAAAGGTAAAAAGAGCATGTCAAAGAAGATAATAATAATACCTACCACACAATGAGTAAGCAGTACTATTTATCAGCTGTTCATCAAAAAACAAGGATTAAAACTGTTGTCTTTTATCAATATTATTATACCTAAATGTAAAACGTAGTTGAAGGTACTACTTTAGCTTTTATGAGGTTTTTGCCCGCTCATGATTTTTAATCCAATTTAGTATGTTAATAACGTGAAAACATGAACACGCACGGGACATTAAAAACTTTTACACGCCAAATTTTTGGATACGCCACCGCCTATCACTTAAAACCATCTTAATTATAACACGTGACGTCAAACGCCATTGTTTTTGGGCCATGTCTTAAAAACCGCTATGACGACAACTCTGCTTATCTTTCGTCTTTTCCTTAAAATATATAAACGACATAATTATGACGAATATTTTTTTTTGGTGAGTGGGAAATCATCCAATGACTGCTTCCGTCCTGGGTGCGGCGGGAGGGCGTGTCAGACTCTTACTGACTAAAACCCACTCATGTTCCTTCGATTGCCCTTTATGTTCCAGGGTCACGGTAACTATTATAAACATTCCGCAACCCCGGCAGACGTTGGCCCTGTTGGGCCCCTTCCTGTGCTGACTCCTTCTCTTTGAGGCGCGCGTGGAACACTAACGCGCCGTCGACGCGGTCCTGGTCCTAGCCGGGCGGCGAGCTACCCATCGCTCGCCATCCGCAGAACTGCGCCTACGGTGGCCGGTAGTCGTCTTGCGATTATGACGAATATTATGTACATACACTTTACTGCCTGGTAGTCGTAGATGGAAGAATGAATTAAGAGCATAATTATAATACCTCTGACTTTTTAAATAGGAATATGACTATATCTTCAGTAGTTTAGGCTTGAAACAAACTATTTGATAGTTTGTTTCAAGCCTAAACTAGTGAAGATATAGTCGTCGCTACCTTAGTCACGACTGACAGTCGTTCTATAAACACATCACGCGTTTGATGGTTTACCAGTTTGACAGCTGGTCAAAAAGCTGCTGATGATCCTTAGCAAAGATAGCAAAACCAGTGGTGCAGATTTAATACGTATTCACAGAACTCAGAAAGAAATCTTTACTACTCGTATATTTTAGGAATATTCGATCGAATGTCAATAACGTAGGTACATGTCGTTATAGATCATTTATCCGTAGTAAGTTTACAATTGACGTTTGAAAGTTTTGGTATACTCATTCTTTATCAAAAGTTGTTGGTATGTGTATTGGTATTTTAATTTTTTTCTTTTTTTTTAACAGGTTTTTCAAATCGTTTGTGGTTGTGATAAAAGTAGGCTTAATTAGTACAATTAATTTTTCTTTCGATAGTTTGTTACATGTTTTAAGTCGCGTAGCTACATTATCAATTAATCTCCAAACTATTTTAGTTGACATACTTATGACTCACCACTGCAAAGCTGAAACAGATTCGTACTCCTCATTACTGGTTACTGGCAAAGGTTAGTAGACGTTCCCTTTCATGTTTAATTTTGCTGGAGCGTCCAAATTAATTGGCGCTCAAGCAACACATCAGTAACTTTCAAATACATACGAGTTGTCAAGGAAACAAATCTTCGTATCATACCAATGTTTAATTTGTTTCAAATGTCTTCTCCCAAGCCTTTTCTCTACTATGGTAGGATAAGCTTCTAATTAAATATACTGGTCTGTAAGGCTTCTTTATTCTGGCTTCTGATTACCCGCAACGGCTGTCAAAGACCTGAGCGAGAACTGGGATCTTCGACTTCAAGTGATCGACTTTAAGTGTTTTTCGAAACGCCGAGGTGTACTACCTACCTACGTACAAACTACGGACTGCTACTGTGAAATACTTAATCAAAATAACCATTAGGTAACGTTATTATGTACTTAAATTAAAAAAAAATGAAAACCTCGCACCTGAATTTATTAAGATCACAACTGCAGCTAACAAACGAATCCAAATCGGTTAACCCGTCTCAGAGCTGACAGACAAACACACACACATAGCGTTAAAACCGTCAGGAATTAAAAATAAGGTTGTCTTATCTTTTCCTATCGTTGTGACTTCTATATTGCGGTGCACTTCTGGGAATAAGCCTGTCTTAATGAACGCCATAATGGCCTGAACTCAACTCATTATCAAGCATCTGATTTGTTTCTAATTACATTTTATTTAGATACCTACCCCTATTACTTATTATGACTGAAAACCGTACGTTATCCACTGGGAGTTAACCTTAAAGCCGTCGTTTTAATTAATGTAGAACAAAATATTACATTAACGTAATTATAAACTGAAGCGAAATATTTTAGCACACATATTTTTATAATATCTACTTCATTAATGGGAAAATGAGGTTTGGAATCGAGATCGTGATTATATTCTCATATGTAATTACGTTTTTTTAGACGTGACTTATGTTGCCAGGGCACTAATTAGTCTTTGAGTCCTGTGGGTTCTAGACTAATCCTGGGCGACCTGGGTCAATAGGAGATCACATCAAAGATAAAGATTCTATCAGTATAATGGGCAAAGAAAACACATTGAAAATTGCGGACTCTTACTGTCAAATTAATATTGGACAGAGAACAACAAGCACTGGCGTACGTGATCAGATATGAACCACGAAGGTTAAAGAGATCGTGAAATACCATGTATGGATCATTGAGTTATAATGTACTTCGTACTAGAGGAGTCACCTCAACTAAATTTTTTGTAACACGAGTTAGGGTGCATGCACCCTAACTCGCTTAGTCTATGCCGAGCGCTTGCAGCAGCTAGACTATTTCGAGTGCAAAGTTTTGTTCAAAAAATATGCCTTCGTGTGCATTGAGATACTGTTCAAACAGCTCGAGAAATATAAATAAAATTCAAGGAGTGATTTTTTACCAGTAAGTTCAAAATATTCTCTTTAAAACATGCCTAATTTTATTATTTGTAATTATGTATGACGAGTCACCTCGACGGCGGCCATGTTGATGTTAATATCAAAGAGTAAAATATTTGTTGCATGCGCAGAATGGACACTAACGTCGGGTAACGTTAAACAATTACGAACAAGAAAATGTTATTAATAATCATGAGAAAAAAATTATTAAGTATTATTAATATTTTTTATTTATTAAATGAATATATTTTTTTTAAGGTTTCGTCGGCCGTGTCCTAGTAATAGAGAATTATTTTGGATTAAATTTATTCAGAAGAATCGCAGCAAAGTCACGTGATTGCTAATAGAATATTCACGAATATGTTCCGTTCATTTCAAGGAAAACGAGAAATACACCACAAAGTCAAGAAGAGTACTTATATTATTTCATGGGAATTAAATTTTTTACAGTTTAAATTCGTTTCATTTATATAATATCATACAAGATACTGGTGCCGATTCTCTTGTTCACAAATTAAAGTAAAGTTAAGTTAGTGCATCTTTCTCTTTCCATTTAATTAAGAAAAGGACAGAAGATAAAATATTAGTTAAGTCCTGTCAAATTTAGACACTCCATAGATAATTTAGACGCGTTTTGAAAACATAGCGTCTAAATATACGTCAATTTTCTTCCGGCGCTGTCTAATTTGACAGGATTAAACTAAAATGTATCTTCTGTCCTTTTCTTTAAGAAATGGAAAGAGAAAGATGCACTTAACTTAAATTTACGATAGTTTTTGCACAAGAGAATCGGCACCATTGTGAGGCAACTGAAAATACTATGTATCTTCTGAAATCACGACTTCCCGACTAATTTTGCCTCTGCTAAGTTCCACGTATACACTGACCGACACTGATACTCTAACTCACACAATCGACACAACACTTCCTCACTACCCTTTCAATATTTTTTTATTTTATTTTGTTATATTATTATTTTCCACATAATTTTATGTTATACATTTCTTATTTTAATTATTACTATTTTTATAATGATACCCATAATGCACATAATATTAAAGAAGCCTCTAAAAGTTAACTTCAAAAATATGTCGCATCTGCGCGCATTGGTGTTATCTATGGCACCCGCTTGCACTGCGCATGCTCCGCTGTCACCAAATTACGCGCCATATTTTGTTTGAAATAGCTCCTCTAGTACGTAGTACATTATAACTCAATGGTATGGATTCTAAGCGATGGGCAATTCCGCATTATTTTAACCCACATCAACTCCTGAAAGCCAAAATCAACAGCTGTGTCCGCTAGAAAAGCGTCAAGCAATAAAGCTCGACGAGTCCCGGAGAAACAATATAATTGTCTTAAATCCTGCAAATAAATTAATCGAAATTGTTTGTTTTAGTACAAGTATTATACAAGTACAAGTACAAGTATAACAAACGAGCGCGATACGTTTTCGGGGATACAAGTTTTGGTGCTACACACACTTTTTGTCCGATATTCGTCAATTTGACCAGGCAGCCCGTAGAATATTCAGTATTCGGCGTATGGCCAAATTGGGCCAAATACATAAGTCGGCACAAGTCTAATGAAAACCTAAAAACTCTTACCGACCTGGAAAATAACCAAAGAGTAGCCAAGTCTGCGCTTGCGACCATGACACCAACATGGCCGTCAGCACCGATGTGGGACAACATAACAAATTAATTTATCGTTTCTAGAATGTCGAATAATATGCTGGAAACCAATAAAATCGACTGTTTAGATCGTAGGATGTGATTTTATGTGCCGCCATAACGGAATTTCTGGTACTCTGCCTTAATTTTATTAAGGTCATACTATCACGTCATGGATCCCCCGTGGAGTAAATTAGAGCGATATTGTTGAACGAACTAATAATTATTATACATAGGTACTGAGATAACTTACGTCAGGGTCGAATAGTCGGGCAAGTTTGTTAAACTGGGCTTTTTTGACCCTGCTGTGCCTCTATTCGCATAAGGACAGAATCTCAAAAGTACATATTCTCGTAAAAATAGAGCACTAAACAAAAAAATGTTTTTATTTGATAGTTTGAAAAATCGAAAAAAACGACAATGGCAATGATTGGTAATTTATACATTTTATTTTTTGACACTAGGCAGGCAGTTATATACTTTATGTTTTTTAGCTAATGACGAATTTAACAAACCAGAAAGTGTATACTACAAAGTATATTGCAGAAATATAAATACTCTTTAAAATATTGCTTAAAATAAGTATGTAATAAGTATAATAAGTAAATACATATTATAATTTAAAAAAATTAATACCCTTTTTATCATTTTATCAATTAAATACGCAGAACATATAAATACATTCGTAAATATGGTAGTGCTACGTGCAACAGCACAATATCTGTCCTTTTGTTGAGAATCTGTCTTTGTGTGAATGTGTCTTTATGCGAATAAAGCCTGCTAAGAGACACACATTGAGTGTTATTTTTTTTATAGTTGTTAGTATTTATTGTACGTTTCTTTTTGCTGTACCACACAGGAGATGTACCACTTTAAGGCAAAGATGTATGTGACTGAATTCATGCATAATTACTCTTGTTCATACTCTGCGATGTTCCACTGTAGGACATAGGACTCCCCAGCCACTACACAGATATAGCGAGTACCTAAAATTCGCATTAACTGGGTGGCCCTTTCACTAGGTTCCAAAGTGTTCAAGTTACTACCGAAAAATGTTTAATGGAAATACAATTTAGCTCCACTTAGAACTCTAACACAAATGGTTTAGAAATCATTAAACCAACAAGGAACTTAACAAAGATTTTAAATTGCATCGTGAAAAGTACGCTATTTTTGGGACAAACATCAGATACAACGCTGCGCGTCATTATACGACATACTTACAACAGTTTTTTCTTACAAATCACAAGAGATGAAAGGACAGAACATCAGTAAAAAGACGGAAATCAATTAAATGTGATAATTCGCTGCTGTCGTTTTCCCCGAATCAATGAAGACAAATGGATCTGCCGACAATCATGCAACTTCCTGCCAAGCACAAACACAACACAATATAGTAAACCAATATACATTGTTATTTGCTTTTAACAATATTAACAGGCAGAACGTAAAAGCCTTAAGTGCAAACCAATTTCGGACGACATTGTCGTATTTAATGGGTTTTTCAGAAACCCTTGCACAGTTTCAGCGCAAAAGTTTACATCGCTTCAAAATAGATTGAAGTTTGCAATTTAAAAAGACGCTAGGATGAAGGTAGTTTAATAAACCTTTTGTTTAACGGGATAATATCTTCTTAGAGAGATAAGGAATCTGTGTAATCATGTCTCAGTGGTTTCTTTGCAATTTCAGCCGTGTTTTACTTGAGCGACAATTCGTGTAAACTTTTGTTTATACGGGTAAAAGTTTCAAGTGCCCTCTCGTAGGGAATAGAAGTTCTTGGGTACAGAATATTAGGACAACTTGGTGTCAATTATAAGGTTAATGGAGTAAGGGTTTAACAGATTCAAGGATTTTGTTGTTTCCTTTTTGTTGTCATAATAACTACAAAAATAAAACTAAATTTTGTGTGCGCCTCTAATTCGTTCAAATTCTATCTCTAATAACCAAATCTACCGATGGATAATATATTGTAAATCGTCTTAGATCGACATGAGACACTATTTCGATAAAACAAAGTCGCATCCGCTGTCTTTCTGTGCGTATACTTAGATCTGAAAAACTACTCAACACGATTTTAATGCGGTTTTTAGGGTTCCGTACCACGAAAGGTAAAAACGGAACCCTTATAGGATCACTTTGTTGTCAGTCCGTCCGTCTGTCATTAATATCACATACTCAAGTCTGCTATCTCTCAAAGCAGTGAAAAAAAAAACAAATTTCTAAATCAACGCGATAAAAAGATACGGCTGTTTATATTGCATATTTAGACATTTGCAAGGGAATCAAAACCTATAGGGTACTTTCCATTGACATTCCATTCCATTCCATAGAATAATGAAATTTGGCAAAAAGCAATGTCATGTAGCACAAGTAAAGGAAAAACTCCGAAAACCGTAAATTTGTAGTTATTACACAAAAAAAAACAATTTACGGAACCCACGTTGCGCGAGCTCGACTCGCACTTGACCGGTTTTTTAATAGATAGAGTGATTTAAAAGTGTGAGAGAAACGTTTAAATGTATAGAACGTGCATGTTATAGTACAAACACAAAAGATTCCGTCGATGGATTCGTTCAACCGAAGCAGGGGCCGGTCGCTAGTTTAATCATAATTACTAAGATTAATAGAGTATTACCTTTTTATTAATTTTTATTGTAACATCGAACCTGTAGCCCAATTCCTAATTTTAAAGTCGCTCTGAATACGCATCAACGACACTTCGATCGGGCGATTTTAAAATCGGTGTCTTTCTAACTCGATTGTCGGATGTGAATACGAAAATGGTCCTAACGACTTAGTCACTACGATATCGCTACGGTTTCGATTACGTGAATTGGGCTACTGGTTCAGTATGAAATTCTAATACAAATTTACACGAAAAGCATTATCGTGTAGCTAAAGTGCTGGGATCTCTTTCAATTTAATGTTTAAGTGCTAGACGTAGCTGCGACCTAAGCACGTCATATAAAACAAGTAAAATAAAATATAGAAGGCAGGTATAAATCTATTTTAATATGCCTTTTAAACCTTAAAGACACTTACAGAGGTCAAACTTTTAACATTCCCGTTAAAAGTTTGACCTCTGTGAGTGTCTATCTGTGGCACGGAAACGGCTGATCCGATTTGGTTTCTATTTTTTTTTTTTAAATTGTAAGAATATTAAACATTCTTAATTCTATTCATCCATCCATTCATCCTTACATACTTTTACATTTAAAGTAGTCGATACATTTAAATTAAATTCCGTTCGTCAATCTTAAATACTAAGATTCTTCACTAAATTGAAACTGAGACGGAATAGTATCGTCTTCGGTGTGAGTAGAGTACAGTCAAAAGCAAAAATAAATGCCCACCTATATATTTAACAAAATTAAAGCATAGATATAATTTATCGTAGGAAATATTATGTGCACAAAGACATTATACATACTGTAGATGAATTTAAAAAAAAAAAACAGACTGTTGATTTTTTAGGTAATTTGATGGCAAACAACTTGATGTTAAGTGGACATCAGCGTTGAAACCTAAGGGACAAAGTTACTAAGGGAGTTGCCTATGGGGTATTTATAGTGTGACAAGCCAAAAGTGTTCAATATTTTTGGCCGCGACTGTACAAATAGCGATGCAGATACGGAATTGGCTGCAGATGCTGTCGGCTCTGCATTGTTTCTAAGAGATAAGACTCGCCTGGACTCTCAATAATAACCGACATAGCTGGTGTTCATTGAAAAATGGTATTGATACCAGAAGTTCAGGAATGTGATAATTTACAAATGTCTGCTTTATCTAGCGCTATACCTATAGAAGACAAGACTAAGTGGCATAAAGGAAGGAAGGATGCCAAAAGTTTTACGATGGATCCGGTTCGTGGGTGGAAAATTCTAAATACAATATCTTAATGCTTCTAATACTTTATAAAAAGTAAACCGTGTAAATATTTGAAGTAGCTATTTATAAACAAAAATAACTGACTCATTTTAACATCGCGTTGTCTAGAATTAAAAGCTGAAGTCATGGTATAATTCCACGCTGCAATTTTTTCATTAATGTAATTAAAAATAATCCTTTATGTATTAAAAACTTACCTAAAAAACATTTTTTAAGTATAATGCGCGTACAGCGATATGTGACGTTTTATGTAGTATGGAAGAAAGAAGAAATAACAAAAGTGTCATAACAATAGGGTGGAGAGACTAAAAAACAAGAGCAACTTTGGCAGATTGCCACTGGCCTAGCCATGAGCTTGCCTTTCTGAGGGTTTCTCCTCAGAGTTTAATTAACAGTTAGATCAATTATTTAGCCCCTATTTAATTATTCCTTTATTAGCCATCTTTTAATTATTGAGCCCCCTAACAATTAGGTTAATATTTAGTTATCTAGTACTTATTACAATACAATATATAAGTTCTTTTACCCTATTTGTTTACTTTTTTTTAGCTTGTTTTATCCCACTTCTGGGCAAAGGCTCGCTATATCTATGTAGCTGGGCAAAGCAAAACATCGCAAACGAAATGTTCGCGATGGCATGCTACTTCCTTCCAATTAGGCAAAATTCTATCCAGTTCGTCCCGCCATTTTCTTCGTGGTCTGCCGCGACCCCGCCTACCCGTCCCAGGGCTTCAGCTCTGTGCTTATTGGGCCCACAGTTTGTCCGGCATGCGGCTGACATGACCTGCCCAGTCCCATTTTAGTTGAGCAGCCTTTTGGGCCACATCAGCTAACCCTGTTTTGTTTCGAACTCGTTCTGTTAATTTAATAATTTAGGTAGTTTACTAAATAAAACTCTAAATCATATCATAAAATAAATCTTGACATGTCTAAATCTAAAATTGTTAAATGTTAAAAAAATTACTTGAATTTTATACGATTTTTTTAGATAAAAAACATACCGAGAACGTTCTCCTTTAGTCCTTTAGTACCTAAACAAAATGGAGTATGGTAAACTCATACTTATAAATGAAAACTGCATAATATTGTGGTTTTCTTGTTAATTGAGTGACTAAAGTAAATAAACAACATTATAATGAATGAACATACGAACTCATATCTGAAAACCCACATTAATTCAGAATCTTGACTTCGAAGCGACGTCAAGAATGTTGTTACATAAAAAAAAATTAAACTCGTGGGTGGTTTTTTAATTATCTCTTTAAATGAATTAAGGTGGGGAAAGGAAAACCAATGTAATGGCTTGTGGGTTTGCACGAGTCAGTTCTTCAATAACAACTACCTACAGACATTGCTCAAAATAGCCTACAAATCAACAGACATGAAACCTTTACAATAATTACATTTTTTTTATAAAGTACATTACGAGTATTTCAATATAACGGACACGTGCTATCATAAGTACTTTCTGAGGTTTTTTTTGGACATCACTAACTGACTGTTGGTCTCGGCTGTCATTCGTGGAACTTTGACAGTCGTTACGGGCAGTCAGAAGTCAAAAAGTCTGATCAGTCTAACTAAGGGGTATCGTGTCATCTAGTTACTGGGTTGTGGAGGTCTTGTTATGCAGTTGCTTCACGTAAAACAAACACGTAATCCAGCTGAATCCGGTTAGGCTGGAAGACGACCCCAATAAAGTTAGGAAAAGGCTGGGGAGACGACGACGGTTTCAGAATGACTGATGACGCGTGGTTGTCGAACTTCTAGAATAAACCCTCCTAGTGTTATGTCTCTAGTTAGTTAAATAACAACAAACGCGATGATATCAGTCAGTGAGTTTTATATTATATACACCGCGGTTTCACCTGCTTAATTTTTTTTTATACCTGGGAAATCATCAGATGACTTCTCATGAGCGGAGTATCAGACTAAAACCCACTTTTGTTCCTTCGGTTGCCTTTTATGTTCCGGGCCGTGATAACTATTAGAACTATTCCGCAACCCCGGCAGGCATTAGCCCTAGAAGGCTCCGTCACGTGCTGACTGCTCTTTGAGGCGCGCGTGGAACGAAGGCGCCGCCGTTGACACGGGCTTGGTCCATATCGGGCGGCGAGCGATGAGTAGATCGCCGACGACGAAGTGACAGCCGGCTGTCGCTTGATCGTTAAAAGGGTAAAATGCCCACAAACAATACCTATAAAGGCGGATAACACAACAGATTTTTACTGTCTGTAGTCGCAAGAGCGTTTGTGTGAGTTTATAGCTTTCTAATCGCAACCATGATAAAGAAGACATTCCTAGTATGAGACAATGTTCAATAAAAATCCATACAAGTCTCGTTCTTAATACAGACGTAAGGAAATCCATTTAAAAAAACAATCGTGTGTTCACCTTGTCGGGTTTCTACATTTAAATGCGGCGAATGTCTCGGTGGCGCATGGCGTTGAGGAAAAAGGAATTTTATTCACTTACGTGAAAGCAATAGACATTCTGAAAGGGTAGCGGGTACATTTCCACTAATATTAATGTGAAAGTAAGTTTGTTTGTGCAGTGGAGCAAGACTGTACCTTTATCATTATTTTGGTAAGTTATAGAATCAAATGTTACTTTTAGGAAACGTATGTTAGGTAATTGTTAAGCAAATCTATATAATCCATACTAATATTATAAATGGGAAAGTGTGTCTGTCTGTCTGTCTGTATGTTTGTCTTTCTTTCACGGCAAAACGGAGCGACGAATTGACGTGATTTTTTAAGTGGAGATAGTTGAAGGGATGGAAAGTAACATAGGCTACTTTTTGTCTCTTTCTAACGCGAGTGAAGCCGCGGGCAAAAGCTAGTATTATATATAACGTAGTCTGAAATGAGTTTGTAGGGGTCAGCTAGAATAATATATGGGTAGCTTAAATACCCATGACTGACCCACGGTACCACCGACAATACCCCTGGTGGTACGGTGGGTAATATTTTTTCCCTTCGGTACCACCATAGTGCTGTTACAAATCATGAATCTATAATTCATTAAGTACTTATCAATTATTTTATCATAATGCACTCATTAACTCATTAAACTCATTCACCAAAAGTATTCAGTGTATTCGGTGAACGTCATCGAACCACAAATGTATTTGAAGCCTTCCATTCCAGAATCAACAAACTACTTAACAAGAACACAGTCACTTTAATGCGTTTACTTAATGTGATGAAAAATGCTCACGAAACAGAATATCATCCTAAAATAAAAAGAAGTCAGCAAATCGTAAATGACGATTTCATAACAATGGTTCAAATGGAAATTGTTACCAAAGATATTTCAATTGGCCATGCGTTAGATAAATTAAGACCATAATTTTCTTCGCTGTAATTATTTAGGGTAGGTCACAGTTGATTCCGTAATGATTCTTTACACGAATTTAATTTAATTATTTCTAATAGTAATTTAATTTAATAATTCGTCACGTTTTGTTCTCATAATTTGTGAGAATACTGTAATAAATAAAATATAAAAAATATCGGCTGTCATTACATCACTATTAGTCAGTGGTACCGTTTAATTTTATATTACCCACCGTACCACCAGGGGTATTGTCGGTGGTACCGTGGGTCAGTCACGTAAATACCGACAGAACATAAATCCAAGCATCTTAATTATCAAGTTGCATCTGGCATCCAAGACTTGATTTAGATGTTGGCGAAATTAAACCTATGTATCATGTTTAAGTACTTAATAATTAAAATTATTTTGTCAAATTTTGCACAGAAGGAACTCTACAAATATGATTTATTAGCTGCTGCGGACGTTGTCCGTGTGGTCGCTTTAAAGCAGAAAAAATACTGAAAAATACTAAGCTTGCATCGCTGTTTTGTTTATCCCACAAAGGTGATAGCGTGATAATATAGCCTATGTGTTGACCCAACCACTCGGTAATATTAATTCAAAATTTTAATGAAACCTATGTAGTACTTATTCAGTTTATTTTGGACAAAAAAACCGATAAACAGACAAATAAAAATTCTTAAAACAATTTTTTTTATGTCGCCGTCGGTTGTAAAACATTATGATAAGTATTATTTTAAAAAAATATTCAATGTACAGTTTAAACTTTTGTTATGATTATATTTTATGTATAGGAATGTAGCCGTGATTTATTAATATACTAGCTTTTGCCCGCGGCTTCGCTCGCGTAAGAAAGAGGCATAAAGTAGCCTATGTCACTATTCATCTCATTAACTATCTCTACTTAAAAAATTACGACCATTTGTCGCTCCGTTTTGCCGTGAAAGACAGACAAACAAATACACACACTTTCTCATTTAAAATAAAAAAGATAAAAAAATCCTATGTCTCTCTCCTGGTTCTGAGCTATCTGCCCACCAATTTTCAGCCAAATCGGTTTTGCCGTTCTTGAGTTATAAATAGTGTAACTAACACGACTTTCTTTTATATAAATAGACTTAAGAAACACGTATATAAGTACCTAACACGACAAAATATCTTCAGAATATCAACAGCAAACAACATTATTATCAATAAAACCTTTTTTTTTTTTGGTGAGTGGGAAATCATCCAATGACTGCTCCCGTCCTGGGTGCGGCGGGAGGGCGTGTCAGACTCTTACTGACTAAAACCCACTCATGTTCCTTCGATTGCCCATTATTTTCCAGGGTCACAGTGACTACTAAAAACATTCCGCAACCCCGGCAGGCGTTGGCCCTGTTAGGCCCCTTCCTGTGCTGACTCCTTCTCTTTGAGGCGCGCGTGGAACACTAACGCGCCGTCGACGCGGTCCTGGTCCTAGCCGGGCGGCGAGCTACCCATCGCTCGCCATCCGCAGAACCGCGCCTACGGTGGCCGGTAGTCGTCTTGCGACTTTCGACGTCTTCGCCTGGGTCTTTGTCCGGGGCGAGAGGCTCGTCGTTGCCTCTCGCGCACCGCCGCTTCCTTCACTAGCATAACTGCTTCGCAGAAGGAGGCGAGGGCATCCCTTTCCGTCTCGCCCCGCAGCATGGCCTGAACCAGCGCTGGGCGCGAGAGGTCACCGCCGCCGATCGCCTCTACGAGGACACGTCTATGGTCCGCCCATGCGCGGCACACCTCCACCGTGTGCTCGACCGTGTCCTCCAGGCGACCGTTGCTGCAGTGGTGACACCCAGGCGTCGCTTCCGCCTGAATCCGACACAGGAACCTCCCGAACTGACCGTGTCCGGTGAGGACCTGTGTCAGGCGAAACGTGAGAGCGCCGTGGCGCCTCTCCAGCCACTCCTCAAAGAGGGGTCTTACCGCCGCTATAACGGCGTGCCCAATTATCAATAAAACCTGGCCAAGAGCGTGTCGGTTCAGAAATTATTTTGTACAACCTGTTCTTTCCATCAAGTTCAAAATAATTTTTATAGAAAGTCCTTATAAAGTTCTACTTTTCACATTTTTTCATATTTTCTAAACTTATGGTTCAAAAGTTAGAGGAAATAATTAACATTATCAAAATATGATTTTAATAAACCCCTATTCATTTTTAAATACCAATCCAACAATATATCATACAGGTTTGAAACGGATTGAAATTAAAAAAAAACACTTTACATATTGGGGGCTAATTAGTTTATCCTAATAAAACATTTTTTTCCGATTTTTATTTTACCACTTTGTCGGCGTGATTGGTATACATATTGGTACCAAATTTCTAGTGCTAACGGTCACAGAGATTAAGCGACAGTCAGACATGGCGAAACTATAAGGGTTCCTAGTTGACTACGGAACCCTAAGAATGGATTTCAGAAAGATGATATGGCTAGACAGGAATAACTAATAAAAATACTAGTCTATTATTGTCTCATTATTGACGTCAAACATCTTTATATAAAGTTATGGCGCGAGCATTGATTACCAAGTTCACTCAAAGCGAATTTGAACTTATATTCATTAAATTTAAATGTCTTCACAATATTTTCCTTAATATGTCTGTGATGTCCATAACAAACTTTAGAAAGAACGTTGAAAAAAATGCGTTGGGTCTAACTTGGACTTCAACCCACAGCGTCTCACATAAGAAGTGCCTATACCACTGAGCCATGAAGAATGGAAAGAAGAAAGTAAACTCAGAAGAAGCAGCAAAAATAAACGTATGGATACCGAAATAAGCGTGCTTCTCCGACCCTAAATAAATTCAGTTAAGGGCAGTAAAAGCTGCCTCGTTCCCAAGCCATATTTTATCTTGTAATCTGACTAGATGGTACTGTTGAGACTTAGGCTGGTTTAGCCATGTTCTACCTTATTTTAATAGTTTATTGCAGTAAATTACTATTTTACTGTTCTTAAATAGGACGAAGACTTGACGTTCCGAAATGCCTATAAATGATTTTAGTTTGAGTTTATTGGTTTTATTTAAATCCCGATAACTATCCTTATATTGACAGAAAATTACTTTCAACGGAGTGCATAAACCAATTTAAAATATCCATTAGGGCTGAACACTCGCTATGAATTGTCGGTATTTGCTGGTGAACTAGGTTGAGAAATATCGATATTCTAATCTGGTACTCAACATTTCACTTACTACCTATACTGTGCCGTTGAGCGGCGCGGCTTAGCGTTTTGTGGAGGTCAAAATCTACGTCGGCTCTTATAAAATATTTACAATATTCGCTTACACTATTTGTTTTTTTTTTCAGGAGGAAGAATGCCTTGAATTTACATGTTATTTAAGTAAGGAAACGTATCGTTTTGGAACATGAGTATATCCTCCACTGCAAACATTATCAAATGGTCTGAGAAAAAGAGAAGAAAACTCATCTTTGTGCTTAGGTCGCTTTTGTGCCTTTTTTTTGCTATTTTTATGAAAAATGTAAGTTAGCTTACGTCCATAACATAGAGTTTTTTATTATGTGAACCTAATAAAAGTGAATGTGAACTTAAAAGATACGTTTATTTCTATATTCTATTCTAAAACAAATAATATAAAACCTTTCAAGTGCCAGTCTGGTGCTTCGACGGAAGTTTGAAACGTACTCGGTAAGTGTTCGAGTACTTGCTAACTTAAGTTTATTACTTTCCAACACACGTTAAAGGGGTTGTAAAGAATTAGTACAGTTACGGCTAAGATGGCCCTGTAGGCGTGTCATGTTGGACTGGGTCTGGTATGGATAAATATAACTCAAAAACCTAAATAAGCACGTATAAAAATCATATTAATGTATATAAAATAATATAATCTTGTATGTGTACAAAAATATATAGGGACGAGTCACACGGCCATCTGATCCCAAGCTAAGCCGAGCTAGTTTTATGGTAACCAGACAACTGATATTCTTACTTATATAATTTATAAATACATACATATTTCAGATAATAGGTAGGTACTATACGCAATGTATTATTTATAGGTTTGTCTAAATACTGGGTTTATTTAGGAAAGATACAAGCCTCGTGCGAGATGGATTCGCGTACTACACTTTTTATAGATTTTCTGATAATCTAAAATAACTATTTTATGAGACTTCGGGTTTTATAGGGGTTTCGTTTTCGAAACTGCGGAACCCTACTAAGAAAATTAGGAAAAAACCAAAGGAAATTACACACATGGTAAGAAGTTAACCAGGCCATCTAGTTCTCAATATAAATCATCGAATAGTAAAAATTTAATGATTACCAAATATAACAGCGTAAACATGACATCCGTTTCATTGGAAGAAAAATAATTTAGGCACAGGTACCTACTGAAATTCAGGGAACTTTTGCTGTACTAATTTGTGTGTATTAATAGAACTTTTACTAACAACTAACAAAATTTGATTTTTTCGAGGCCAGCCATGTATTACACGTTACTACCGAGTCCGGCTCATTTGCAACGATATTTATTACAAAGCAAACACATCAACTAATCGAATTTATATACCGACAACGAGGCTAAACGTTGTTTTTATGTGAATTGTTTTAGACCTATGAAGACGTTGTTATTAGTTAAACCTCTTAAAATAAAATAAACCCGCGATTTTAGGGCTAAGGAAGTTTAAGATGAGTTCTTAAGGAGCAAACTTTTTCGTCCGCAACAAAGCAAGAAGGAGACGATTATTGTTGGTATATAAAAATATAACTTAATACTTTTCTTAAGCCCTAAACAAATCTTAAGATTACTGGCACACGGCCTGTGTAAACAGACAACTGATTTATACTTGTACATATAATTTATAAGAACATACATTTTATACGGAAACTGGACTGTTTATAATTGTTACCGTGACCCTGGAACATAAAGGGCAACCGAAGGAACATGGGTGGGTTTTAGTCAGTAAAAGTCTGACACGCCCTCCCGCCGCAACCAGGACGGGCGAAGTCATTTGTTGATTTCCCACTCCCCAAAAAAAATGCGGTCCCCCGCGGTTTTTTTTATGGAACTTTTCACATTGAATTCCCATGACAATAAAATTTCTGATAATCTGATGGTGAAGTTAAGAGGAGGACAAAAGAGCACTTCAAGAATTTCTAGTAACCCCCTCAAACTTGGGCTCAATTGTTTAACTTTGACGAGGTTCATAAAAAAAGAAAGGTTTCAAATGAAAAGTTTTTCTAATTATCTGATTAAGTTTTATTGTCAAAATATTGTTATCATTTCATTCAAATTATTGACTAATAAATCACCGATATTGTCCGAATAATTCGTGGCTTTAAAACGAAGAAACAACAGGCGAACATAAATTAAACAGACACCATTGCTTATTGTTTTGTGTCGATTGCAAGAATCAACTGTATGTTAAATAAACTTCGTTTTCAGACACCGACGTGTCGTCACCTCTGGCGTTTGCAGAGTTGTGATTGACACAAACCATTATATTAACAATTTTACATGTTCATTACAAAAACATCAAACGGTACAGTACAAACATCAATTGTTTCATAACGTACATTCGAACGTCGATACGATGAAAAAGCCGTGCTCTGCTTTTTATCTTATTGTAAATTTCAAACGCTCGGAATTGTATTCTGACACATGTGTCTTATGCCAACTTTAGACGGTTCAACCAAATTGATTTACCTTGGTTGAAAGGAAATGAAATATGTGAGGAATACCCCTATGGCCACAAGTTGTTGGTTGTTCAGTTGGTTCACTTTTATGTTTACATGATTCGATTTGGTTGCTTCATCCAAATTGAAAGGCATAAGTAGAGATGTGGCGACTAGTCGGTAAAGCCGACTAATCGCCCACTTTTGTAGTCGGCTTTTGTGGTAGTTAAGTTTAGTAAGTTTAGTATTCAACATAACAGAATTAACAACACAACTTAATATAATTAACATAACGTAATTTTCTCTCCAAAAATCCTATATATTTTTAGTCTCGTTGGCTTCTTCACAACCAACCAATCGGCCAGTTGGCCAAAGTCATAGTCAACATCACTAATATTAAGTGAACCGTGTAAAACAGCCTTTATACATTCCTTTTACTCATTTCAATATGTAACTGAGATGTTACGCTTTGTTTTCCTTCACATCCACTCGCAACGATTTGATATTTTAATACATACGGAGTATATTTTTCTTTTGAATCATACGAAAATAGGTATGCGTATCTTAAATATTTTGTTATTTCATTACTTCTGACTAAACACCGCTATAAAAATATGTATGAAGCGATCTCGGCGATCTTTCAATAATATTCGTTGAATGTAACAGTTTTATTTGAAATGAGATTAAATCATCAGTACGATGATTGTTGAGATTTTACAGACATCCGTCAACACGTAAGTTTTAAAATTTGAGTTACTTCAGGTGGTGAGATAAGTATTAAAAAACTTATATATATTTGTTCATAACTACGTTGTAAATTTAATTAATGGAAGTAACTCTGTCTAACTCTCTATCTGTCTGTTTCACTTTCCCGTCAAACTACTAAACCGATTTAAATAAAATTTGGTACAGATATAGTCTGGGACCCGAGAAAGGAAATAGGATAGTTCATCCCTGAAATCCAGCGAGAACGGGAGCTACTATACCACGCGAACGAAGTCGCGGGCAAAAATGTACAATTTTCAATCATATCATTCATCATTATCAGTTACAATCATAAAAAAGTACAATTTAGACACAACAAAATGTCAAATCTTGCATGGTTTTGGATTGAAAAATGGCCGATAAAGAGATAATTCCCTAATAATACAACATACCACGTCCACACGTCACCAGGGTAGGTTAGCGACCTTCAGTTTCGCGCCATGACGTCAACCATATTCTTTTTCACATCGGCCATATTGGCGCAAACATAACGCACATACAGCCAATAACGTTATAGCCTGTCAATACTGGCTCAGTTTCCAAAGTGCGTGCTGATTATATGAGTATGGCGTTCGTTGCGTCTATATAGTTTTAGGGTTCTGAATGTTGGTAGACAGTTTTTTGATGAACCGTGACAAAGGGTCTTTATGTTAAGATTGTGTGATCTCCTGGGAATAGTGAAGAGTCTATGCTAAGATTCACTATTGGTATGACTGAAATTATATAAATATGGCTGGATTTCCCATAGTTTTTGAACTCATCAACGTTACTTTATAAATATGTGGAGAAGATATTATAGTCTAGAGTCTACTAGGTATAGTCTACTAGATGTAGGTACTTTTGTAATGTGTATTCCTGTTGTCCCCATCATAGAAACCACAGGAATTTATAAAATTAATTTCCTGTCCTTTGACGAAAAGCGTCAATGGGGACACATATTGAGGTTTTTGTTTTTTGTCATAGAGATAACGGGAAGAACAATTGATGGAGTTGCCGTTGTTGCCATGGTAGGCTTAGCTATTTGCAGTTTCAGCGACTTTGGTTACTGCTCTACTTCCAGTCACTTATAAAAAATGAATGAGGCCAATATGTTAACCTTTTAATATCCAATCCGACTAGCAGTTTCAAAGATAAGCCCGTTAAAAAAAGCAAGCAAAAAGACAAAAAATCTCGTCAGCTTTATTATATTAGTAAAGATCATGGCACTCAGGAATAATGTAGCTTTCAGTGAAAAACGTTTCTTAATCGGATCAGGATTTTCGATATATCCTGCAAACAAAATATCAGAGAAACAAACTTTATCGTTTTAAAATATCCACGAAGGTATTTTAACTTTTAGATAAATTTAAATTTTCTCTTAAACTTCGTGCTTACGTTTTAGATAAGCGGGCGTTAAGTTGTGAACACTAAGTGCAGCATCACTCGTGACCGTAGTTTTAGCAAATTTAAAATGTTATATTTATTAGTTGAAATTTCGATAACGTTTACCTTTTTATTTGAAGTGTAAAGCCCGTTTTACTTATTGAGTGTATGAATCTGATAGATTCTTTTTATCATGTAGGCTACTTACTATTTTTTTGTTTGAAATGTTTTAATTTCTGGCTACAAAGCTGTTTAGTTTCGGTGGTATTGTAAACTTAATTTAAATACAAATAGAACGAATAATTTTTATTTTTATTCGAAAAAGAATTATTGGTTTTTTCATTTAACTACTAATTGAAAATTCATACAAAGCTTATCGAAAAATTCAAATTACATTCGAAAGTTTCCAGTCATTCCGAAATTATACACGCAGTTCGAAATTCGTATTTCAAATTAAAATTCGAAGAAGCGTTCTAGAGATGATAGTTTCTTACCAGCCAGCAAAGAGTTTCTACAAAAGAGGTTCATGTGTTGCTATCTTCGAACTGAAGGCCACAATATTCCCAGTGATGGGATATAATATTGGGTCAATAGCTATGCCCATGTCGTGGACATGATTAATGGCAGATCGATCAACTTCGCCCACGCCCATACACTTCATTTAGTCTGAAAGTTACGGTACGTCCATCATTAACGAACTTACTGTTTGTCATCGCTTCTCAACGATTTACTCAGGTTTGGTTACAAACGGTTAGAAAGATTTTTGTTGACGTGATTTGTTTTTTATTTGAATGTTGGTTTGGCGAGGTTACTTGTTTATTTTGACTAGTATAAAAAAAGTTACTTTTTGTCATTTCGATTGTATGGTATGATTTTCAGAATGCATAGTCCACTTCTTAAAACATTATCGCTTATAGAAAGCTACATTATTCATGCCTACAAGATTATGCGACGAAAACATCGCAATTAAGACCTAAGGTTCAATACTTAAACTATTTTCACAAGCTAGCTATTTATTGCCTTTGAGTTCATCCGCACAAAAGTCATCACTGACACACTCTCTACGTCAAATTTTATCAAAGTCGAGAACGTGAAACTCTAACAGACAAACGTACTGATTTACTTTCGTGTGTACTATTTCACTAAAGATTTAAAAGGAAGAAACATCCAGGCTTCAACCCTTTTGTGTCAGTTAGACTTCATTTTATTTCCAGAGATTTTTCTTTCTCATTCACAGTTTCATTCACTACGTTTGCGTGGGTTACACATTTACATTCAGTCAGCTTATTGTGAAGAATTTCTGGAATAATAGCTTTTATTGCCACCTTTTTACGGTAACGGGGATTTCTATTTTTGTTCGTAATATTTCGTTCAAAAATAAGTAGAATTGAAGTTAAATAAGGTCACCATTAAATATAAAAGTTCTATTTACGTATTCGCAATGATTTTGGTGCTTATTTTTGTTATTGCGTCTATTCTTATGATATAAGATAGCTCTTAGCTACCGACCATTGTAGTGTCCGGCTGTCTATAATAGACAACAGGAATGCCTAAGACCTCGTAGATGCCGCGTTTCTATCCCAGAGAAAAAGGTAATGTTTCTCATGTGCCTGTTTACACTGGCACTTGCAGAAAGGTATGAACCTTTCTTATGATTATATTACAAACGATAAATGATACAGAAATCGGTTTGCTACTTAAAAAAAATTACTTTAACATCAAGTTATTCACTGTGACATATTAACGTTTTATCTCACATTCCTCACATTAGTATAGACCATGAACATTTAAAACGCAATAGTCAATAACGGCAGACAAGAAGCCAGCTAACATCTGGCCTCAACAAACAACAAAGAGAACCAGTACTTAGAAAAGGTATCGGGGAAACGCAAACACAGACCGAATACCCAGGAACGCATCAATTACCTAAGTGAGCAAACCAACTCTCCATCAAGACTTAATCGATATTCAAACTCGCAATTCCAACACCATTCACACGTCTAATCTACGAATTGTTTAGACCCAACCGCAAGGATGAACATTAGCGTCTAAATCCCTACTTAGATTAGAATTCAAGATGGTGTCCCGGATTTTGGAGGTAATTTAATGTTAGATTATGCTTTAACTACCTTGGTTTTCACACCTATTGTTTTAGTGACAACGGTCTGAAATTTCATTATTGGTGTATGAGAACACGTTTTTCATTTGACGGGCACGTACGAACTAAATAAAGTTAGGAACTAACTAAATAAAGCTGAAATTCATGCTAAGCTTGGTCCCGGTTGTTGTTCGTTGCTCTTTGGCAATCGTTACGGATTATCAGAAGCCCAAAAGTCTAACAACTAGCAGTTTAATCAATAGTATTGTTTAACTCAGTAAATGAGTTGTGGTGGTCTGATAGGCAGTCAATACCAGGCCATGTAAAACACTGGGCCTCATCTGATAATGCTCGGAGACTTTCCCTAAAATAGTTGCTAGGTAAGTTATAAATTTAGCTTAATTCCTAAAAAATAAATAAATGAATAAATATCCTGGGACATCATACACACGGCCATCAGATTCCAAGCTAAGCAGAGCTTGTGTTATGGTAATCAGGCAACTGATATACATACTTACTTTTTTTTTAATACATACATATTATAGATAAATAACACCCAGACACAGAACAAACATTTATGCTCATCACGCAAAGTTTGTCCTGGGTGGGAATCGAACCCACGACCTCTGGCTTAGCAGTCAGGGTCACTGAACACTAGACCAACAGGCTCGTCAACTCAAGTTAAAATCACTTCTCCTAACTAGATTACAATCCACAGATTAGTTGCGTCTTGTTTTAATGAATAACATCAAACGTTTTTGGCTACTATTTTAAAAACGATGTTTATAACAAACAAGAAGAAAATTCCTATTTAAAACATCTCTGACTGTAAAAACATGAGTTAGATAATAAATAAAATAGGAGTATTTTTTTAAGAATACTTAATTCTGTAGTCGGTGACGGCATAGCCTAGAGGTTAAGGCGTTCGCCTCTACTAATTCGGAATTAAGGATTGGAGTTTACTGAATCCCCATGAGTCATAGTGATGTCAATGTCTGTGCCCTGTTGCGGAATGTTTATAATATGTAGATACCCGCGTGACCCCGGAACATAAAGAGCAACCGAAGGAACATGAGTGGGTTTTAGTCAGTAAAAGTCTGACACGCCCTCCCGCCGCACCCAGGACGGGAGAAGACATTTGATGATTTCCCACTCCCAAAAAAAATTTTAAAAAGATTTATTTAAAAAAGAATTAAACTTAACTGTGCACCTCGCGCTGTGACGTAACACTCACGGTACTAGAGAAGGATGCTGTCGCTACTAAACGAACGAAGCAAACGGGAATGAGGGGAAGCGGGAGTTGAGGTGCATTCAAGCGAGGAGGAACAAGAAAATCGTACGGCACCGGGATAACGTATCTTGCAATAGCCGAGCGATCGCGATAATTTAGCAATATTTGCTTCTCAAACGTCAATTCAAAATACGTCAGGTCAAATAGCAATCTAGCGATAGTGCTGCCTCTGTGGAGCAATCAGTTAGCTTTTTTTTTTTTTTTTTTTTTGGTGAGTGGGAAATCATCCAATGACTGCTCCCGTCCTGGGTGCGACGGGAGGGCGTGTCAGACTCTTACTGACTAAAACCCACTCATGTTCCTTCGATTGCCCTTTATGTTCCAGGGTCACGGTAACCACTATAAACATTCCGCAACCCCGGCAGGCGTTGGCCCTGTTGGGCCCCTTCCTGTGCTGACTCCTTCTCTTTGAGGCGCGCGTGGAACAAAACGCGCCGTCTACGCGGTCCTGGTCCTAGCCGGGCGGCGAGCTACCCATAGCTCGCCATCCGCAGAACCGCGCCTACGGTGGCCGGTAGTCGTCTTGCGACTCTCGACGTCTTCGCCTGGGTCTTAGTCCGGGGCGAGAGGCTCGTCGTTGCCTCTCGCGCGCCGCCGCTTCCTTCACTAGCATAACTGCTTCGCAGAAGGAGGCGACGGCATCCCATTCCGTCTCGCCCCGAAGCATGGCCTGAACCAGCGCCGGGCGCGAGAGGTCACCGCCGCCGATCGCCTCTACGAGGACACGTCGATGCTCCGCCCATGCGCGGCACACCTCAACTGTGTGCTCGACCGTGTCCTCCAGGCGACCGTTACTGCAGTGGTGACACCCAGGCGTCGCTTCCGCCCGAATCCGACACAGGAACCTCCCGAACTGACCATGTCCGGTGAGGACCTGTGTCAAGCGAAACGTGAGAGTGCCATGACGCCTCTCCAGCCACTCCTCAAAGAGGGGTCTTACCGCCGCTATAACGGCGTGCCCAGCAATCAGTTAGCTAAAATATGCATTTTTCGTTTGGTGGTTTCGTATTTAGTATGGTTTTTAAAAACAAAGTTAAGTTTTTTTGTTAAAGGTGATATTTAATTAGTTCCAGCGATTGCTACTTTATCGTCATCGTAGCAATAAGTGCATTAGAACAATCAGCGAGCGATTAGCAATCGGTTCATACATAATACGATTTTTTTTTATGTTCGCGCGGTGATCGCGCGATCACTGCGCAAATATTGCTGATTGCTGTTTCATAGGTAATAACCCCGCGGGTTGTATAACTCTAAATGCACCTGTCAATAAAACAAAGACAATGCGAGTTCAATGAACCCTTTTATAACTAAAAAGCACTATGCATGTTTCCATTGTTAATAAATAACAAATACCATATTAACGTCATATCTATAGTGTCATCAAGCTTTGTGCTGCAAAGATGTTCATTTATCTCTAAGGAAATAATTAATCTCGTAAGAAAATACTTTAAAACGGCATTGAATTGCCTTTGAAAAGGCAGTACAAAATGCTTTCACACAGTTTGTGCAGTCTAAATGCTCAGAGTTCTATCGCAAATGCTTAAATGACCTTCCTTTCAGATGGCAGAAATGTATAGATAATAATGGTAACTATTTTGATTAAATAAATTTGTTAAAAATTATTAAAATAATCAATTTTGATTTTCAGTACAAATCGGCAATTTCATACTGTAACCCCTATTTATTATTATATTCGTATTAAAACCTTATTCATAAATCAAGCGCTGAGAATGTTAAGTTTTGTAATTTCGGTATACAAACTTTGTCTATCACTAGCTTCAAATTAAACCAAAAAAACTGACACCGGGGGTTGAAACGAAATTGAGTTACTTTTTATAATGTTTTTGAAATCAGCACGTGTCTGTTATATTGAAATACTCGTAATGTACTTTATAAAAAAATAGTAATTACTGTAAAGGTTTTATAATGCCTGTTGATTCGTAGGCTATTTTGAGCAATGTCTGTAGGTAGTTGTTATTGAAAAACTGACTCGTGCAAACCCACAAGCCATTACATTGGTTTCCCTTGCCCCACCTTAACTCATTTAAAGGGATAATTAGAAAACCACCCTCGAGTTTAAAAATATTTTTATAAGTAACAACATTCTTGACGTCTCTTCGAAGTCAAGATTCTGAGTTAATGTGGGTTTTCAAATATGAGTTCGTATGTTCATTCATTATTATGTTGTTTATTTACTTTAGTCATTCAATTAACAAGAGAACTACAATATTATGCAGTTTTCATTTAGAGTATGAGATAGCCCTTGTACGCTTGTGCATGAAGTTTAAATAAATAACCATACTCCATTTGTTTAGGTATTTAACTAAAGAAAAACGTTCTCGATATGTTTATTATCTAAAAAAATCGTATAAAATTCTGTTAAAAGTTCTATTTTTAACATTTTTAAATACAAAGACATAACAAGATTTATTTTATGTTATGATTTAGAGTTTTATTTAGTTAACTACCTAAATTATTATATATTATATAAATATGCTGATGTGACCCTAAAGGCTGCAACTAAAATCGGACTGGGCAGGACATGTCTTACACAAGATCACTAGTCACAACTAGGGTTGTATGACTCTTAATGCATCTGTCAATAAAACAAAGACAATCGACTAAAAAGCAATATGGTCATGTTTCCATAGTTAATAGATATCAAATACCATAACAACGTCATATCTACAGTGTCCTCAAGCTTTGTGCTGCAAAGATGTTAATTTATCTCTAAGAAAATACTTAATTAATCTCGTAAGAAAATACTTTGAAACAAGACAAGCTTAACAATAGACGTCAGCTCATTATAGTTATATTTTGATCTAACAAAGCTAACAGTATGTTCTATATCTCTATATCTATATATCTCCGGATTTCAGCCCACGGGGCACGAGGAGAGTGTGGCGATACGAGTCAGTAGATTGGGATGAGATGCGGCAATTCTTTGCGTCTTTCCCTTGGCGGTCGGTCTGTTTTTCTTCCGGCGATCCCTCATGTTCTGCCGAGGCTGTCGTAGATGTGATTCGGCAGGGAATGGAATATTATATTCCGTTCTCCGACTTATCGCTCGATCACAGAACTCAAGCATGGTTCAACGCGGATTGTGCTCGGGCTGAAGCCCTTAAACAGTCTGCATACCTGGCTTGGGTGCAAGCCCGCGACACCAAAGCAAGGGCCCAGAGGGTTCGCAGGAAGAAGAAAGCCTATAACGATGCCGCCAAGTCCTGCAAAAGGGTGATTCGGAAGGCTCGATTTGACCATATCAGTCGAGTAGGAGCCAAACTCACGTCCTACCCTTCTGGTAGCAAGCAGTTTTGGTCCCTATCCAAAGCGGTTGAATCCAACTTCTGCCGTTCCACATTTCCACCGTTGCAGAAACCTGACGGTACGCTGGCCCACTCCGCGATAGAGAAAGCGAACTTGTTTGCTTCCCTATTTGCGAGCAACTCTCGTCTTGATGCAGGCCTCCATCAACCACCTACTATACCTCATTGCGATTCCTCAATGAAGGATATTGCTGTTCACCAAAAAGAGGTACGGAAGGTTCTGCTGAATTTAGACGTGAATAAAGCCAGTGGACCAGATGGAATACCTGCGCGAGTGCTTAAACAATGTGCGCCTGAGTTGTCGCCTGTATTGACACGTCTATACCGGCTCTCTCTCCAAACTAGAACGGTGCCAAAATCCTGGAAGCTTGCTAATGTGCAGCCAGTGCCCAAAAAGGGCAGCCGTGCCGATCCCTGTAACTATCGACCAATCGCCATCACCTCCATGCTCTGTAAAGTCATGGAAAGAGTACTAAATAGCAAATTGTTGGCATACCTAGAAGACAACAACCTACTCAATGACCAGCAGTATGGCTTTCGCCGTGGTCGGTCTACTGGGGACCTTCTAGTGTATGTTACACATTGCTGTGTTGAAGCCATTGAGAAAAACGGCGAAGCCCTTGCCGTTTCACTCGACATCTCAAAGGCCTTTGACAGGGTTTGGCACGCAAGTCTCCTTAGCAAGCTTCCTGCTTATGGCATACCGGCTGACTTTTGTAGCTGGGTATCGGACTTTTTGACGGAAAGGTCGATCAGAGTAGTCGTCGACGGCTGCTCTTCGGACCTAATGGCCATTGATGCCGGTGTTCCTCAAGGGTCTGTTCTCTCTGCAACTCTATTCCTGCTCCATATAAACGATATGCTAAATCCTAGCATAGTCGGTTACGCAGATGACAGTACTGTTGTAGAGAGATATTTGGCCAGCGCAAAAGACAGTAGGGACGATATTCGTTCACAGAGAGAGACCATGGTAGAGCGAGTGAACTTTGCCTTGAGTCGTGTGTCCCAATGGGGCGATGACAATCTAGTGCAGTTCAATGCCGCCAAAACGCAAGCGTGTCTGTTCTCCGCCAAACGGAGCCCATTTGACCTGGCTCCTACTTTCCGAGGTGCATCTGTAAAAGTAACCGGCTGCCTTGAACTCCTTGGCATGGAGTTGAGTTCTGACCTCAACTTCGGCACTTTCATCGAGTCCAAAGCACAGACTGTGGCGAAAAAACTGGGCATCCTTAACAAGGTTAAGCGATACTTCACGCCGGGACAGCTTCTAACACTTTATAAAGCTCAAGTCCGATCGTGTATGGAGTATTGCAGTCACCTATGGGATGGCTCAGCCAAATACCAACTGGCCGCATTGGATTCGGTGGATCGCAGGGCCAGAAGGTTGATTGGCGACAAGAAGCTGGTGGCTCAACTTCAACCACTAGCACATCGGCGAAAAGTTGCCTGTCTGGCGGTATTTTACAGATTGCACTTCGGTGAGTGTGCTCATGGGCTACACGAGCTCATTCCCTCATCCCCATTTTACCACCGGACATCCAGACGTACGGCGGGATACCACCCTTTCTTGGTTGATATTCCTCACATCCGCACGCAGCGCTTCTCAAAATCGTTCATAATGCGCACCGCAAAGGAATGGAATTCCCTGCCGACGTCTGTGTTTCCAAATTCATATAACCCGGAAGTATTTAAGAATAGAGTGCATAGGCATCTACTGGGTAAGCTCGCTCCATCGTAGGCTCCGTCTATGCCTTCGGGCTAGTCTGGGACCAAGAGCAAGCCCATTGTAATAAAAAAAAAAATATATATCAAAGCCAATATCTCATTGTTGCCAAATACTGAAGACTGTAGGTTTATTATGAGCGTCCGGAATTTATATGGGAAGATATAAATAAATTCTTTGTTGGTTTGGCGTATTTGTTTAGTTTAACTCTTGTAGGTAAAGGGATAAATGGTGTGCCATTTTGTGTAAATGATTTTTAATAATATGCTGTGATTAGATTGTAGACCAACTTGAGTCTATAATTTATTTTTATTTATTTGTTATAGAAGGTTTGGCTAGTTAAACTCAGGTCTCCCATAGGTTAACGTTTCCATTCTCTGACTTAACAGATATTTTGTCTAATCTTTTTTATTTGCGGAGTGGCAAATCATCAAATGACTGCTCCCGTCCTGGGTGCGGCGGGAGGGCGTGTCAGACTTTTACTGACTAAAACCCACTCATGTTCCTTTGGTTGCCCTTTATGTTCCGGGGTCACGGTAACTATCATAAACATTCCGCAACGACTGAATAATTTGGACAGTCAAACGTTTGACCTAATAACGGTTTACGGTTTTGTGGGGCTTTGCTTATATTTTAACTTACTTTTGTGATTTAAAGATAAATAAATAAATAAATAATAATGATTCAATAACAAAAGATGGAGCGGTTCTAGATAAACAACTCTATACTGAACAACGTAGCTCTTTAAACCTTCAAACACACGAGATTTGGGACACAATAGTGAGACAATAGCAGTGCGACCGCCGGCTGTCGCTTAGTCGACGAAAGGTACAGCCGGCTGTACTTGTGACTTGTGACATTATAAAACACAGACAATATAATTTTGTCGTCTGTATATACATTAGGTAAAGTGCTCCTGAAATACTGACGTCAGCAGTATCTGATCAAGTCAAGGGTTTATTTTGAATTCATTATGGATGAGTTTTTGGTTACGATTGCTCTTCACTGTGCTCATGTTTTATTTATTTATTTATTAACCACAAAATACAACTATTATTACAGGGGAACACTTAGTCTAAATTACTCTACACCCTATATACTAATAACAAACAACAAAATAAATAACAAAGTTAAAATCTGTTTGATTAATCAGTTACAGCTGAAACTCAGCTAATAGTTAATTCTTTAAAATAATATTCCTTTGACTCCCGTTATCTTTAATATTTTCTGAAAAGACTCTGAATTATGGATCGCTATGATAATTTCTTTACAGTCGAGAAGAGTTCAAGCGGTCCGTGTTTAAGATGGCCAATATTATACTTTCTTTGCATAAGCCGATTATAATCGAGAGACAGAACATTTCATAGTACCTACCCACTTTTAGTCCAGAGATTTTAGAAAAAAAAAAACCTAAAACCCACGACTAATAGTGAGTAGGTATTAGGTAGGTATTGAAAAATAAATATCTAGCACCTAATCTTTTTTTAGTCAGGGGATTAAAGAATTTTTTTTCATTAAGAACAACATCTTATAACTACTAGCTTTGGCCCGCGGCTTCGCCTGCGTGAATGTGGATACTTCCACCCCCTACTTTCATCCCCTTTTTGGGTTGGTATTTATAAAAATGTTTTCGTAGTAGTCAAATATTCATTTCAAATTTTATCGCTAGGAATAGCTTCGGCTGTGCGTTGATATTACCAACAATTGGGTAGTTTACACCATTAACCAATAAATGTTAGACACAATGTCATAAAACCTTTTATAATTTCAGCCCAATAAATTCGGTTCATTTTCAATTTGCTATATAAATTTGGTTTTAGTTGCTTTAAAATCAATAAATAGATAGTCAACTGAGTTGTTATTTTAGTGACGCAATTTTGCATTTTGACAGCTCATAAAAAGTACGTCAATGATAATGGTGTAAACTACCGTATTGCAATTTACCCCGAGCAGCGCAACGATGTCCTTTTAACTGGCAAACAACACTGTCAATTTTTGATTTTTATGTTTCAGTCTTGATAGTGATGGCGTTGTATTGAAAAACAAATTTAATATTTTTCCATTCTTAGATTTAATTATTGATTTGTTCTGCTATTTTGGCTATTCTTCGGAGAGACAGGTTCAACAAATTGGAGATCAAGCTATGTTCTTTGTTTTATATACAAGTGACATTACTGTAATTACAGGATTTCAACACCAACCCACACACATAGAAAAAACTTCTTTCTCTAATCTAAATCACGCTGTTTTACTTAATGTAGTAAATTGGTTTTCTGTCGGTCTGCTAAGAAACCTAATTTACTTTAAGTAGGTACTCACTTTAGTTATATCTAGACTAAATTAATCTAAAACCTAGTTAATAGTTAATTGTGGTTTTTCCACCAAGAAAGTAGTCCTTAGTAGTTGTTTTAGCCGAAGATTAGGACTGGCCAAAGATTGGATAGTCTTGATAGGGCTAGCTTATAAGCATTGATCAAGCCTAGTGCCAAACTTCGAAACTTTAACTTTTTATTTTCTTTATTCATTCAAAATACATAAAATTTACATTTTTAATAAATTATATATAATATACTTAACATGTAAAAATATATAAAATTGTAGCCCACCGGTATCAGGAATAGGGTTATTTTATCTAGTCTAATATTATAAAGAGCAATCGTGAATTCCATTTTTTTTTGTTGCAAAGACGCGCGGTTGAAATGTCGCGCGTTTGAATCGATACAAACGATAACAAACTGCTCTGAAAGATATAGCGCGCTGTCGACTCGTGTTTCTAAAACGCGCGTCGACGGCGCGTTCAAAAATCGTGGTGTGCACAGGCCCTAAATATTATATATTTTTTCTTATTACTACCCAAGTGATTACTCCTCCACTTCTCACTACACCACTCCATTTCCCAACTCCCTCAGGGCTTACAGTCGTGATACTATATTATTAATTTGTCGGTAAAATAGTAACTTCCTCGTTGCAAATAACTCTTGTGTCGGATCTAGAGTACGCTTGCTAAGCTTGTACAAACATCGGAACGCAGTTGAAGAATTGAAGAATTCTGAACTGTTTATTGGCATTTGGCTTAACTTCGGCAATGCTTCATTGAGCTGGTGTGGTTTATGTGTTTGCTTTTATTTATACACCTGAGAATTTATTATTTTATATATTTTGGCAAATCTACACCGATTTGCCAGTGCAAATTGTAGAAGGCCACAAAAGAAATCTTACCTGAAATTCTATTAAAAAGAAATAACACGATTTTTTTTATTATGTTAGTCGCTATTAAAATTACTTTTACACGTTTTTTTTAAACTCGCTTGATTCGGAATTACCATTATTAGGTATAAACTCAATATTCTGAAAGGGAATGTCGGAAGAAATTACATAAGACTTTAAGTAATACTGTATTCATTATGAGAAAGTTTATATAGGTAACCACGAGTCACATACACAGAGTTTTCAGACATTTATCAAAATATTTATTTAGCCAGTTAGTTTGTTTCTCGCATGTTCTATTAAAACTAATGCTCTATTCTACGAACGAAAACGGCGCTATATTTATTCTATTCTTAGATAAATCTACAAGAAACGTTGAACGTGCTGAAGTTAATCATAACTTTTGAACTCTGAATATGGGCAAGAAACCGCAGATTTCTAATAAAAGTAGAACCTATTTCTGCTTATATAAAGTTTGAAATAGATTGCCGTAATAAAGTAGGTGTGGAAAGATTTATACGTGAGCTGTCGGTAGCTAACTAACGTACACAGGTACCAATGTAAATGATTACTTTTCTTTTTAAATTTAATGTTGTATCGCAGATATTCTAACACCATGGTGGTTTTTAATGATTAATGGTTTTATTTTTTCGCTTTATGCGTAATCAATATACTTTTTATGTCGAAAATTATATGTAATGACTTAATGAGGCTGCAAATCTCTAGCTCATATTTTAATTTATTTAAACCATAAGTCCAGGTTTCCTCTCGATGTATTCCTACTGTAATGTCCTAGTCAAGATTTAAATACATATGAATTTGTGCGAAATCCTAACTAGTTGGTATAAAAATACATTCAAACACTACTTACAGTTTAAAAATAATTTCGTGGAAATTTTCAACATAATATTATTAATGCTGACATCCACCTTGATATATGTATCCTTAAACATCTAAAACTGTTAATGACGTTACCAATTACTGGAGAGCTAATCTAATTATGTTCTCATCATCCAACGGTTATGTCATTTCCCGGCGACACAGGAACACAAACAGTTAACTCATGAGGTCGTTAATGCGTTTATTTACTGAAACAGCGTCAAATTACATTAATTTGCACCAAGGTTGCAATAATTTCACCATTTTGTTATTAAAATTACGTGAAAATATTGTTTTGATGATTATAAAATGAGTTGAAATGTATGACTTTTTCAGTTTTATTTATGTTCATTGCAATTTCTAGTTTTGAAGAAGTGGCTTTTTGGTTTCAATGGTCACTAAATAAGTTGTTTGTTATATATTGTTTCTACATAATTGACGCCTTTAATAGTGATTAGTATATCCCTGGTGATTGACATGCTATTTGCATTTATTTGCCATTTTACATATATTTTTTTTATTGTAATAATAGCATTATTCTTCGGTTTCACCTGCCAATTTTAAAACAAAATTTAATTCCTTACTTTACTCCGGAAAGGTTTGAATTTCCAAAAATCGATTCTTAATACATCTCGTCATTGTCTGCCAGGGTTGCGAAATAGTTCTAATAGTTACCGCGGCCCCGGAACATAAAGGGCAACCTAAGGAACAAAGGTGGGTTTTAGTCAGTAAAAGTCTGACACTCCGTCCCCCCGCCTAGGGCGGGAGAAGTTATTTGATGATTTCCCATCCATAAACTATACATCTTTTCAGCATAAAAAAACACTACTTACTGTGCATTTTCAAATATTAATAGTTTTATCTTTTTTCCCAGCCCTAGTTGAATTAAATCCGCCTTTGTGCGGATAAATAAATTCAAACACAATTTACCAGTTTGCAAAATCAATAGCTATTATTTAGTTGTTATTAGTACACACATTGTGTATGTACTAAAACAAACAAACAGTGTATGTAATGTAAGTTTAGACAAAATAATTAACCGATCCACCAAGTCTATGACAATATACAAAGACGTATATCACTTGGGGGAAAGTTGCTTCCGCTAACCTAAATAAGGACGAACACTCCCAAAATCCAATCATAATTAATCTTAACTTTATGTTTGTTGCTTTTATTAAAAACATTGAATTGTTTATGAGCTCACAAAAAAATGTAATTGACGCCCAATTTTATCTCAAACGATAAATAAACTGAGAAAATTGCTCAATCAACGGAGGCGCAATAAACTAAAACTTTGGACAAAGAATATATTTCATATAAAACCTTTGCAATGAATATAATACTGACTTATATAATTTTACGGTATTTTTAGGTAGCATAAAAATAAAATGGTCTCCTAACTTAGGCGGTTGCCAAACAAATAATGTTTCTATCAAATTTTGTTAGGTGATGCAAAATAATTAGTTTTTGAAAACAGACGCCTGAGCTATTTCTGCCCTTAAGGCGGTTTGTGGCGATAATAGGATCTTCCGTTCCATAAAAGCTACATTAGTCTAACAAAGTACTAACTTAACCTTTGGTTAGCCTTAGTTTTAGATAAAATTAATGAAAACTAGAAAATTGGGTTTCTAAATTGGTTGCCTTTATTGGCTTCACAGTAGTTAAAGTCTGTTTCTATTCAGGGTAAACCAATTCAGCAACTGAATTTTGTTGCAGCAACATGTTTTTGGTTGACGAAACATGTTGCACACATGTATCTACATTATCTTGTGTTATATCGTGTATTTTCAACATGGCAACATGTTTCCAGTAGAATAAAAACATGTTGTTGAAACAACACTTTAAAATTATACATGGGAAAATAATAACGGTTATGAGCCAATTGATTAGCGTAAAAAAAAACAAATAGATACCTTATTTTATGGATGACAAATCATTAAAATACTCCTTCCGCTCTGGTCGCAGCGGAAGAGAGTGTCAGACTTTTTCTGACCGACGGACCGCGATAACTCATTCGAACAAATGCCGCTACCCTGGCAGGCACTGGCCCAAGGAGGTGACTTCTTCCCATGCCCTGACCATGAATTGAACCAGGCCCGGACGCGAAAATTACCGCCTCCGATCGCCTCTGTGAGCACGTACCTTGACTTGGCCACCATCTTTATCTTGCCATCGTAGTTTGACAGTTGTGTGACAGCGACAATAGCATTTCTTAGCCAAAGCACTTGCTCGTAACTTGTTTTATTTTATCTCCACCTTAGTGATCCGTCCAGGAGTTTCAAAGAACATAACAATTTATGCAATCCGTACAGTCGTAACTTTTTATTCATTGCCCAGTTGTAAAAATAGCGATAAATATCATCGTATCGCTGCGTTCTGCTCACGCGCCGTTTATCACGCTTCGCGAAGCTGTGCCGGCAGCCCGTCGGTATAAGATGAATGTTGCAACTTGAGTGCGTGTTTCTAAGTAATAATATAATAATAATACCGGACTTTATCTATTCCACTGCAGGGTAAAGGTCTCTTCTCATGCAGAGAAGGTACGAGCATTAATCACCACGCTTGCTCAAGGCAGATTACCAATTCGGACTTATATTATTAGATGGTCGCATGTGAGTTGTCCAAAGATATGTATTATTTATTATTCATTAGAAGCCAAGGTTTCGTCAAGCTGTTTTTCTTTCACCGATGTCTTTGATGTCCAAGATAATCTTTAGAAAGTACATATTATTATAAATTGAAAAAGTCACATTGCTACTTGCCTGGATTCGAACCCACGACCACGACGTGTCTAAGTATTCAGATTAATTCGTAAGTCGACGGTTATATATTCGGTTGACTACAATTTTCCAGGGTCGACGGAAGATACGGTTGACTGCTATCCAGCATTTTAGGAAATATATAAGATCAAGAAGCTTAAGAAAGTTGTTTGTCTAAAACCAAATTTAAAGTAAATAACTTTATCTGTCGAACTTTCTGGATGTCTGTTACGCTTTTACTGTTAATTCAGTCAACCGCTTTTTATGAATATTAATGCAAACTTGGATCCCAAAATTGGAGACAATAAATATTGTCTCCAATTTTACATTTTTGGGATTGAAGATCTGTGACGTACATATACTGCTGGCAAAAGTTAGATTTCAATAATATTCAACTATCTTCTTAGGTAGCTATGTATTGTCGCTAACTTATTGTTATCTACTTTCAAAGTACTTACAATGTGTTAGCGACATGCTCCGACTCTGTACGACACAACCGCCAATCTTTAAAATTCTTGACCTTCCTCTACTAATATGTTTTATGCACTTTAATCTTTCTCACGAATCTCTTTGTGTATTATTAAAAACGGTAGGACACTCCATCCAAAGTTTTTTGAATTAATCGCAACAAACAGGCTGATGCGGTGGGGGACTTTGTTTGATGTAGCCACATGATTACTTTCAGCCATCATTTCAATAATTCACTAGAGATGAATAACCTAATCTTCATCATATCTCAATGATATATTGATAACTATGCCAACAAAATACACAATCACTTTTTCATTCATTAAATATTTATCTGATAAAAAAAAGAGCTTTTAGTGTTTAAAAAAGAATTTTTTCAAGCAATTTCCTAAATTGATTGAAGCATAATCTGTATAATATATATTTACAATCTAGTATTTCCTCATAGAACATTTCTTTGTTCTGTTATAAGAAAATCTTTTACTTAAACTGTTTCTTCAAAATCAGAATCCTTTGAAATGTATAATACGAAAAAAAATAGTGTCTTCTTTATATTTTGTATAGTAGATCCACTTACAAAAATAGGAACTCAAAGAAACCAATGCTAAAGGAAGATGTGGTCAAAAATAAAATATTTTTTACACAAAACTTACGAAAACTCTTAATAAAAGCAGGGTGATATTATTACGCGTACACTGTAAACTTGCTTTGTTTTAATACTGGAAACCCCTTCAAGAGGAGTTGGTCGTAAACCTGGAAATGGCAAATACATGCATCATACAAATATAACATAAACAAAACAACGCTGCCGTCCATCAAGAAGCCACAACTCCCGGAAAACATATCTTATTCCTGAAGTTTACAAGTGCATAATTTATAATTAAAATCTATTCATATATTAAATAATATCGGTGAAAGTGTTTCTAAAAGTTTACAAAAGCTTTCTGGTAAAAATTAATTTATAATCTTAGAAACTAATCGTTTTTATAATATAAAAGAAGTTTAAAAATACTCTTACGATCATCAAGCATGAACATGAAGCTTAAACGCACAATAAATACACATTTAAAAAATTCAGTCAAATAACTTCAGTAGAAGTCTGAACAGAAAAGAACGGAGAGTGGGACAGTAATAACCGGAGCAGTAACCAAAAATAATAATAATAATACCAGCCTATAACTGTCCCACTGCAGGGCAAAGGCCTCTTCTCATACAGAGAAGGCACGAGCATTGATCACCACGCTTGCTTAAGGCGTGTTGGCGATTTCAGACTTATAATCACTTAACTACAAGTCCAGGTTTCCTCACGATATTTTCCTTCACCGATATCTGCGATGTCTAAGATAATTTTCCCGGATTCGAACCCACAACCACTTGCATGAGAGGCCTTAACCACTAGGCCATCACGACATTTTACAAACAAATATTGCCTCTTTAATATTAGTGTAGACAAGTAACAATAAAACCTTGTAAATAGCAAATTAATTTCTTAGCTTTACAATCCAGCATTCAATTACATCTGATAATCGAACGAGCTGCTTAACAGAGCACACAATGTCAATCGAGAGAAACAACTCGTTCCAGTTGAAGCTCAACATGGCCTCCGACGCTTCCGGTCTAGTTTCCAAACTTCCACTGAATACGCCAGATAAGTGATCAATAGAAACATCTGAAATTGATTTGTTGTGTACATTAAATATTAGTTGTTCGCGGCTTCACTCAGTAAATATTATAAATGAGAATGTCACTTTGTCTGTTCATCTCGCTTTCAATCTAAAACTACTGAACTGATTTAAATAAAATTTGGTGCAGAGATAGTACATATACCCTGAAAACGGACGTTGGACGGTTTTTATCGGCGGACGGAAAATACGCGGGTAAAACTGTGGGGGACAGCTAGTCTTGCAAATATTTTTGACATATCTAAGCATACTATCCTCCTGTTAAAAATATTTATTGCTAGGTCCTAGGTACAGGGAGAAAAGTAATAGGCACCAGTTCCACCGACTGACCTATAAAATATGTATGTACTTCATACAGATTAGAGAGAGTACGTTTCTTCTCGAATCATGATAATTATAAAAGGTCTCGCTGCTACATTATATCTATAATATAATATGCGAAAAACTAAAACTTATTTAACATCATGCAACTATCTACGGGAGCGGATCACTAACCAAGAACGCGGAAGTCAGCTAGACTACAAAATAGATATTTCAAACATCTCTGAACAAACCAACAGAAGAAGTTTGACATTCACTCCAGCACACAACTGGCTGCGATCCAAAGCCCTGACCCTATTTGTTTACATACACTGCTGTTTACCTTCACAAACGAAATACTCCGTGGATAGACGGCAAGTGACGGACGTCGAGACGTTTCGAAGTAACGGTTTGTCTGCGGCCACCCTTTCATCATTGCCGAACCAGTGCAAATGTTTGCACCTAGAGTAAATACTGCTAAGAGTGTGGACATAGAGGCAGCGGGGCGGCGAGACGGCGCCGGTGATATAAGCGGCAAGTTTTCAATGCATAGATTGATATGAAACAGGTAACAAAGACAACGCCCGCTGACTTCGTGTCCGCACCCTAAAGCAGTGAACACATGTACGAACAAATTGGTGGCAGTGCATGATATGCAACAACTTGGTTCGTACATTGGTACCACTAACGAACATCGAACACTGTTTGTGACACAAGTTTGCGGCGATTCCATTAGTATGAGCTGTGTAGACGGTGTTCGAAGAACTTTACGATACCTCCCAATCGATAACTTTTACAGCTATTAAAATAGTGTTCATGAATATTGTGCGTAAACTCGTTTTGAACTATTTTCGCGTTCAAGTATTTTTGATGTTAGTTATGTTCGTGTTTTTGTGTACACGGCTTAAGAGTTGGTTACATGTCCCAGTTACAAATCCAGTACCTACGATTTACTTTTTAATTCACATTTGAGTAAACAAACTGGCGGCTACTGAAACATCTCGTGTACCTCATGGCATTGGAAAAACATCGTTCGTGAAATTAAACTGTAAACATTCAAGATCTTAATTAGATTTGGAGATGGAATTATTAAAGGCGGAAAGATTTAGTAGCCGGAGAACATAAAACTTATAGAAATATCAAACACTGGCTTGTACTTTATTTTCTGTTGATGTTTGTTGAATTAATATGTAGTTAGTCTGTAATGTCATTTTTAGAAGCTATGTGGCACATCATTATGATATTTTTAGTTTGCTTATTTTGTTTTATAATCCCTCTATTTATTAAAAAAAACATTTGAAGTTATAAAATATGTTAGTCGCCCACCATTAACCGTCAACATGAACAGTGTCCGAGCTACAGGCAGTCAACTGGTAGCTTACAACAAGCCGCGTCCAGAAGTACTGCTTTCTGGAACTGCCTCATTAATATTAAAAAAAATACACGCACACAAAACTTAAAAACTCGAAACGATTCACTTTTGTTCCTATGCTCCAAATTCACAGGAAAAACTGCCACAAGATATATTAGCTGATCTCTTTTTCAACAATCATTTGATGTATTAGACAACAAACCTTACATTAACAACAGATAACAAGGTAACAAAAATCTAAACATCTCCACGTATTCTAACTACATTAGGTTACTAAAGAATAAAGGTACAATTCCGAGACGGGCCGCAGACTGCAACCGCAGGCGACACTGCGGCTACCGGCTGCAGTTACCGCAATGCTGCCTGCGGTCGATATTCCAACCGCGGCTGCATGCCGTGACTGCACAATGCACAGAACCGTGCCTCAGTTGTTCCAGTGCCTTCGTGCGAGACACAATGTTGGACTCTACTGATAGTGTACTAATGAATCGTAAAGAACTGGATGACCAGCAACAAAGTTAATGAGTTTCTCTTCATCGTCTTCCGAAAAAGTAGACATTTTTGACATTTTTGTACGTGTGAACTCTCTGCGGTTCGCGACACGACTGGCGCTGCAGCCAGCGGTCGCTGCGCGCCGCGGCTGCACGCTGCGCGCCGCGACTGCAGGCAGCAGTGTAGTCGCGCTTGGAATCAATTTCATAGAGATTCATAGAAACAAGTGGTGTCGCTTGCAGTTTGCGGTTGCAGTTTGCGGTCTGCGGCCCGTCTCGGAATTGTACCTTAAAACATCCTTACCAGCTCCAACAACAGAGATTTGTTCACGTCCCGGGCAATTTGCTAAACGCCTATTGGCTAAATTGTCTCGGCGTGGCTTAGTTTACGCAACAAAATTGATTCCATCACGAACAGTTACCAGGAACTTGGGACACATTGTAATGTTACAAGTCTGCACGATTTAGCTCTTCAATTGAGATGTTATGGAATATTTTTGGAAGGATTTATTGGGAGACGGGTTGATGAAATGCAATTGTATTAAAATTCCCCGAAGTTCAGAGTCCAGATAGAAAAAATATATAAAAAACTTTGCTACAAACTAAGAATTTCTAAAGGTCAGCTCATTATAGCCACCCGGCACCGACTCCGCACCGACTCGCCTTATAACCGAGGCGATCCGGTGACGCTACGGAGTTGATATTGTGAGCGCATGCCCATACAAGTCCATGTAAAGAATACTAGCCGCAGGAGCCGAGACGGTGCGGAGTGGATGCCGGGTGGCTCTAAACCGTGAGTGCGTTTACAAACATATAAACTAACATCCGTAAACAAGCAGACTCGAGGCAAGACCTGTAAATGTACGCCGATATTTGTCTCGTGCGGGGACCGGACGCTCATTGAACCAAAGTATTGATAGCACACAAGTACCCCGCAAGTGCCCGGTCACCGGCGGAACAAAACAACGCGACGTTTAGAAGTTGTTGTTCGCACATTTATTCAGCTTAAGTCCATAGAAAACAACGATTTTATACAAAAGCTGAACAGACGCGGAAAGCTAAAACACGCGTACGCATTTTCTCTATTATTCTTTATTGTAATATTTTAATATAATACCAGCCTATAACTGTCCCACCGCAGGGCAAAGGCCTCTTCTCATACAGAGAAGGCACGAGCATTGATCACCACGCTTGCTCAAGACGGGTTGGCGATTTCGGACTTATATTAACTACAAGTCCAGGTTTCCTCACGATGTTTTCCTTCACCGATGTCTGTGATGTCTAAGATAAACTTTAGAAAGTACATATGAATTGAAAAAGTCACATTGGTACTTGCCCGGATTCGAACCCGCGACCTCTTGCATGAGAGCCGGGCGCCTTAACCACTAGGCCATCACGACATTATTATGACACGACACAATATTTTAATATTAAATTTAATTATGTTGGTCTTCTACGCCGGAAACGGTTACGGAGTATTGTTCTTGTAATACTCTTATGACAGTGGCTGTAAACTGAAATAAATAACTAAATGACTGTAATATGATATACTAAGAAATAAACGATTTTCTATTCTATACAACATCGTTGTTGGTAATAAGCTTAATAGACCTGAATAAGAAATGCGTAGGCTCTTTAGTTATTTGTCGTGTAGGATTGGGTCATATTGCTCTAAAAGAATGAGGGAAGAGAAGTCCAATATTAGAAACATCGAAATTATCAGCAGACCTTACTGTTACTTACGGACCCAGTTTTAGATAACGATAACAGTAAACTGCAATTCAAACCTTACCAATGGTTAGGGTAACGATTATACCCGCCCGTGATAGTTAGAATTCAGCGATGAGCCACAGGTAACTTGGTTCTATGTTCATTTGTGGCTTGGCTAGATTTTGCCGAGGTTTAGCTCGCGTGAAATTAAAAATTTCCAACCCCCTTTTTTACCCCTTTGAAGTTAGTTTTTTTTTTTAATATTTCTTAGTGGAGACTCTACACATTGCCATACAAATTTTATGTTTCTAAACCCAGCGGTTTGGCCTGTGTGTTGACAACCCACAATCAGTCAGTCAGTTTACCATTATTTAGGGTTCCGTACCAAAATGGTACAAAAGGACCCCTTATAGTTTCGTTGTGTCCGTTCGTCCGTCCGTCTTCGGTCTACCGTCGAAACGGTTGGTACTAGAAAGATGCAACAGCGGTGAAACTTATATAACACGCCTCTTTTTGCCTTGGAAACTAAAAACAAACCTACATAAAAGCAAAAATATAAACTAACACAAGGCCAATGAAAATACTTGTTCAGTTAAACTACGTCTCATATAAAATAAATAAGAATAGTTACAGTTTTCCTAAACCACGACGCGGCACAACTGTGAACACGGGAATACTTTCAAAATGTGCCAACGCATGTTTGGAAAGTTTAAGAGATAAACAGACTGTGCTCCAAGTTTATTTACCGCCCCTGAAGCGGTTTCAGCAAGTATAGAGTACTATTTGTATAATATTAAATGCATTTCGCATCACGGAAATGTTCAAGTTTTATTTAACAGAGGATACATTTAAATATATAAATCTAACTATAATATGTATAAGGCTTATAAGTACATACAAATAGTATAAAATTATCTATACTAATAGTCTTATAAATGGGAACGTGTGTGTCTGTTTGGCCGTCTTTCACGGCAAAACTAGTGTCAATATATTATTTTACTAGCTTTTGCCCGCGGCTTCGCTCGCGTTAGAAAGAGACAAAAAGTAACCTATGTTACTCTCCATCCCTTCACTATCTCCACTTAAAAAATCACATCAATTCGTTGCTCCGTTTTGCCGTGAAAGAAAGACAAACATACAGACAGACACACTTTCCCATTTATAATATTAGTATGGATTTTATTTAGTGGAAATATTGAAACAAATAAACCAAATGTTTTATTAAAGATACAGTTTGTGAAATAACTGTTGCGATGCGTGCCGCAAGTTGGAATTTCGTGCAGAACAGACATACTGACATACAGACAGGTAGTGAGTGGTATGGGTCCGATTGTTTGTGTTCCTATGTGAATTCATATGTCTGTAAACGCAACCACGATGTATAAGGCACATTTTTAGTTTAAATACCACAAGATAGAAAAAACTGGTTTAGACTAGTTTTCTATATTCCGTGGTAAATACAAATATGTATAATATGCCTGTTCTGCAGGGCGAAGGCCTTTTCTCATACAGAGAAGGCACGAGCATTGATCACCCTTGCTCAAGGCGGATTGGCGATTTCGGACTTGTATTTACTACAAGTTCAAGTTTCCTCGGGTTATTCCGATCTGTCACCCCGTTTTGTCCCCATGGGTTGGTAAAGTACTGAGAAATACTGAGATACTTAGTATTTAAATCAACCAAAAGTACTAGGCGCGCAGTAGCGTGAAGATGTTAATAGAAAATGTGTTCCACACATGGCTAACTGGGGACAATTCGAACTTTTTTTCTATCTGTCACCCGTGGGGACAAAACGGGGTGACAGATCGTCATAATCCGTTTCCTCTCGATGTTTTCCTTCACCGATGTCTGTGATGTCCAAGACAAACTTTAAATAATAGGGATGACGACTGCATTAAAAAATAGCATTCTGTTTAACCATTTGAAGAACGTCCAAAAATGTTAGACACGTATATTTTGCTTGATCTAACATGCTCCGTATTGGCTTGTGACGTCATTGTTCAGTAAAAAAAATAGCTAGGCGTTACGTCACACGAAACTTTATTGCACTGTATCGTCGTCATTTGTCGTCTCGCCTATTGGTTTTTTTTAAATATGTAAAATATAGAATACTGGGAAACAAAATGGTAATACAATTAACAGCTTTTATTTCATAGGCGAGTGTAGACCCAAACATGCATATAATTTTTTAAAAATAATTTGAAGAAATATTCTTTATAATAAACGAGTTTATTGAAATTGACTTTGAAAGTGTACATTGAAAATGAAATTGGCTTCACGTATAAAAGTAAAAGATTTCAAGTGTTATATGGCTCACCTTCAATAAAAATAATATATTTGAACACAGTAACAGTCATCTAAAAAAGAACTTTATGTCCACTATTTTTAGATATACCTAACACTCAGCAGTTCAACCAGCACATAATCCTATAATCATAAACCAACTCTTTTAGTGAGTCTATACCTATACATATTACTCGTAGTCCCTACGGTTTCACCCGCGTTACGTTAGGTCTTTAGTTATTCTATGCTCTCGTTGTACATAGTGTGATATTCTATATTAAGTTATACTTTTATGTAACTATATTAGGTAATTTAAAATTTTAAGAAAATCCATTTTTGAAACAGTAACAAACCACTACTTGTTATCCTTCCGAACTTCCAATATTATAATATTGGTAGTTTTACCACAGATTAATAAATAGTTACTACGTAAGTTTTACTAAGATCAGTTTTCCACCACAAACCAAGAATATCAATAACGCTTACATGCAAAACTTCATTATAATTCGATATTGAGATATACTCATGATAGCAACAAAAGTTTAAATCCTTACTGGTTTTTGGTTGCTATTTAAACCGTCGAACACACGTGATTCGAGACAAAATAGAAAGACAATAGCAGCCCGACAGCCGGCTTTCGCTTGGTCATCAAAAGTTAATAAATCATGTATTCTTTTGTATAAAATTTTAAATAACAATATGGATATGATAGGTAGTCTGCATAATAATTTCCGTAGCCTTTTCACAACTTTGTTTGGGTCAACTTCCAACCTAACCGGTGTCAGCTGGATACCAGTGTTTTAAGTGAAGCGACTGCCTATCAGACCTCCACAATCCAGTAACTGGGCGACACGATACCCCCTGAATAAACTGGTCAGACTTTCTGTCTTCTGAATACGCGTAACGACTGTCAAAATTCTAGGATTGAAAACCCGAAACAAAGGCTTTACTTGGTGCCCGAGGCACGGGATGGCAGTGATGTCCAAGACAAACTTTAGAAAGTAACTTGAAAAAGTCACACTGGAACTTGCCCAGATTCCAATCCTCAAACGCTCATATGAGAGACGCGCCTTATCCACTGGGCCATCACTAATACCAAAATAAAGGTAATCTTATACGTGCCCATGAAAAATAATAAATTGCTGTCTAGGCAGACAGTACACTAATAATGACTCAGCGAACACGAAAGAGAAAAACAATCATCATCACACTTCCCGAACTACTGTTTTTATTGCGATGCCAACCAATTAATATTGAGTAGGTGTACATGATAAATGATGCCTTTAATATATTTTAGCTTTTCTAGGAAAATTGTAAGTGCCTTATATTTATACACAGTATGTACTAAATTAGCGGACATGGGGGTCTAGTGGTTAGCAACTTTGTTAACTTTGTGCCTAGTTCGATTCCCACCCACGTCAAACTGTGTGTGATGAGCATAATAAATTGTTTGTTTTGTGTCTGGGTGTAATTTGTCAATAAATGTATGTATTTATAAATTACATAAGCATGTGTTCAGTTGTTTGTTTACCATAGTACAGGTTCTGCCTAGTTTGGGATTAACAAAGAAGACATATATGTATGTATACATAATATTTGTTGTAGAGAAAAGACGGACTTTTCATAGATTTGTAACACCCAAACTAAGGCGGGTTGTTAGTTTAAAAATAAGAATATATACCAGAATAAAAACTTATGTCTTTAACGTTTTTTTTAACTTTTTCTATTTGATTGTTACCCATCAATCAACCAAAAAGTACTCAATAATCTGAACATCGACAAAATCTCAAACCATCCTAAAAATAATCAAATTAGAAATGAAGCGAACATTCAAAGATCGCGGTTGTATTTGTAAACCCATTAACCCTTGTAATCAAAATTATGTTTCGAAATCAAAAACAGATTTGCTTGGTCACTGCCGTCATCGGTTGGTCATTTGAGCCCACTCTGAAGCCCCAAGTAATTCAAAACAGGGGTAAAGGGTAAAATTAAATGCTGCTACAGTTTGGGTTGGTTTAACTAAACTTGTGATAAATTAGGTTTTAGCCCATTTATTGAGGGTGTCAATAAAGTGTACCGTTTTATTGAAGGGTTAACACGAAAAAGTTTTTTTAGCTGTGGCATGATACAGCGAGCGTTGGAGTTCCGAGTTTGAATAAAGAAATCCGATTCATTCCGAACTTTATTCCTAGATTTTTTACATATCTTTGTCGTACACTTTACGAAAGTTTTAAGTTTTTATACCAGAATAAATGATTAGTAATTTTATTCAAGTCAGTTTTACTACAACACTAATGACTCGCTGCTCGACTACCATCCCGCTTCGAGTCAAATATCAACCATAAGCCGCTAGTAATTAAAAAAAAACGAAACAAAAAAACATATCTTCAATTCTAGCTAAAGATTCATGAGTAAACTAACTTTTTTTTCGTATTACGATATAACGTTTAATAAGTTAAAAAATATCAATAAAGCAAAACGATAAGTAAAATACAACGACAACATTGTAACATAGTAACATACTGCGTCATTTATCTACATAGGACACAAGAGCAAAGTCTAATAAACGATATCACATTTTTCAGTTTTATTTTATTTTGCAGAGAGCTTTATAAGAAAAACAAATGGCCTATAATATTTTCCTATTTCTTTGGACCAGTGACACGGGAATATTAGACGTGTTTATGAATGAAAACTTCATTAGTCTTACTTAGTCTTTCTGAGGACTTGATTGGGAAAACCAAGCTCTAATTTTATATGTATCTTGTTCAATTAGGCTGCCTGAGCAGAGCGCGGCAATTAAGAATTGCATAAAATCTCCGCTCATAAAGCTCTAGCTCTCTCTTCTTGACTCGCTCATAGCTCCGCTGCCTCGCTCCGCTGCCTCGCTCCGCTCTTATGGGAGGCCGCCTTATTGTAAACTATTCCTCATAGTCATGCCTGCTTTATATGAAAATATTTTTATAAATCAAATAAAACTAGAGACAGGAGAATATTTAGCGTGTTTATGAATGAAAGATTCATTAGTATTACTTAGTCTCTGAGGACTTGATTGGGCAAACCAAGCTTTTATATCTTGTTCAGTTAGGCTGCCTGACTACAGGAACGGAGCATGGCAGTGGAAATTGAAGTTGAGCTCACGATGCTTTTTGACGCAGGTTTACCCAAACTGTTACTGGCACTTTCTTCAAAAGACTAGCCCAGGTGTTATTCTGCATGGTTTATTGTACAAAAATATTGAATAAATTTTATTTTCTGGACTGTAAAAGAGACGAGAATCCCTGAGTTTGTTTTGGCATTTTTTCTCTGAGGCTGACTACTTAGGAAATGCCGACTCCAGCTAATTTAAAAAAAAATATCACAGCCTTTCTGTCAACTATTCCTCATACCCTGAAAAATATTTTTAAATCCAAATAAGATTAGTGACACGGGAATATTAAGCGTGCTTATGAATGAAAGCTTAATTAGTATGATTTAGTTTCTCGGAGGACTTGATTGGGAAAACCGAGCTGTTATGACTATACCTTGTGGTTTCATTCGTATTTAATTACGTTTTAAGTTACGAGTGCTTCTTTTTGAGTCGTAAAAAGATAATTTCTTAAGACTCCGTCCATCTATTCTTATACAAACTTTTATGCCGCATTTTGAAATTCGTTTATTAGTTCGCCTATAAAAAGCTGCCGTCCAAAAATCACATTCCAGTAATTTCGGCTGTGCGTTGATAACTCTTTATATTACAAAGATATATGGGTCAATCCCACTAGTAGTTTATAGAATAACAAAAATCTGTTTTTTTATTAATACGCAACGGCATGTAGAAAAGAATGCTATATTGTAATCAATTGAAATTATTATTATTATAATATCTATTACCAGCGCCAATATAGAATCTTTTTATTAGGACGCCTTCCATCTTCAAAAATGTGAAAACTGCCTTCAGACAATTTGTAAAAAAAAATACAAGAAAGTACAAAGCTAACTTGAGGAAAGGCGTCAAAACCAATTTCATTAATCAGGAAAGGTTTCCGACTCTTAATTTTCACATCAAATTATAAGCAAAAGGTGCGTAATTCGAAATCATATGTTATATTACCGTTGAATTTCATATAAGGTACGAACCTCTGCAACCCTTTTAATTGTTCATTTAAAATTTATAAGTCCCTAGGCCTTTGATGTTCAGCGTTATAATAACTTCTATGACCGCACATTACCGGGATATATAAAATCAAAGTATATAAATATAAGGGTCTCATTGGATTTGAACCTTACGGCTACTATAATAGTTATAAGAAAATCTGTCTTACTGGTACAGTTAATAAGCCTAAAGTGAGTAATAAATAAAAATCTTTTCCAACTTTTAAAAGGCTATTAAAAAAACTTTTCTTAAGTTTTTACTAATTCTTTTCCTTTATTTGCTTAACTTTTTCTTCGAAACAGAAATTTAACTTGATTTATGAGTGCTGTTTTTCTCAAGTGAATATATAGGTGTTCTTTAAGAGCGAAATAAAGTACTTGTCTTAAAACGTAATATACACTTATTGCTCACCTATTTCTGCAATTAAAGTAATTCGCCACACATTTCATTGTAAGGTTCCGTACCTCAAATTAAAAACAAAAGTAGATTGTATTGTATTGTGTGTCTCACTGTCAACACCCTTTTTTCTCTCAGTGGTGTCAAGTTAGAATTCTTATATCAAATATTTAAGCCTGTAAGCTCTTGGAGCTTAGAAAATATCAAACTTCTAAGTCACAATCAAAAGATAAAGCCGTTTATTCCGCATATTTTGACTTCAAAACAGAATGAAAACTTACAAGGTGCTTTCCGTGGTACTGACATGATAAAATTTGGCATGAGGCAATGTTTTAATAACACTAATAAGAATCTTAAGCACAAGAGAAGGGAGCCATGCTAAAACTGATTATTATGTTTAGGTCACAAATAAAATATTTTACCACTCTCCCAGAGCGTGTCTCTCACTTGCATTTGACCGATTTATCTATACTAATATTATAAAGAGGTAAAATTTGTAAGTTTGTAGGTTTGTAAGTTTGTATGTAGGGGGTAATCACTGAAACAACTGGTCCGATTTAAAAATTTCTTTCAGTGTTAGATAGCCCATTTATCGAGGAATGCTATAGGCTATATACCATCACGCTACGACCCACGGGAGCGGAGCAGTAACAAAAAATGCGGGTGAAACTGCAGGGGACAGCTAGTTTACTATAAACCTCTAAACTAAACGCATATAAAACACAACTATCAAAATATGTTACGCCTATTATTCACATACCAAAATTCAGATAATTATCCTAACTAAAGGATATCATGTAACCATGTAACAAGTAACATGCAGACCTTGTAAAACACAGCTGGATCCGAACCGGTGCCGATCCTAACATGGTTGGGAAAAGCCTAAAGAGATTTTACATCTTTAACACGCCACAGCTAAAGTTCTTGTTGAAAACCAGCGCCAAGTACTTGTAGCCTAACATTTTAAACCCCAACGCAAAAGAGGGGAAAAGTTTGTCCGCTATGTTTGTGTCTGTTTATTAAGTCTGTCTGTCGAACAATAGCTCTTATATACGGGTGATTTGGTTTCGGTTTTCTTATACAAAGTAGTCTATTTACCGATATTTTTTAGACATTTTTCATAATTTTTTTTTTGCTACATTACCTTGCTTGATAGACAGCTAGGTAGCTATATCACGTTGCATGACGCTCAGTTCGGGTTTCGGCCTGGACTTTCCACAGAGAGTGCTATTTTATGTCTAAAGCAGACCGTCCAATACTATAAGGATAGAAATACTCCGGTATATGCTTGCTTCCTTGATCTCTCGAAGGCTTTCGATCTGGTTTCGTATGATGTCCTTTGGGAGAAGGTCAGGGAAGCGGGCGTACCACCGGAGTTGACAGGCCTGCTTCAGTACTGGTACTCGAACCAATGTAATCAGGTTCGTTGGGGTAGTACTCTCTCTGAACCGTACAGGTTGGAGTGTGGAGTTAGGCAGGGGGGTTTAACCTCACCTAAGCTCTTCAACCTGTACGTGAATGAGCTGATCGTTGAGCTTAGTAGCAAACCAGTCGGGTGCAAGATAGAAGGCTGCAGTGTTAATAACATCAGTTACGCTGATGACATGGTGCTGCTGGGCCCAACGGCTGGCTCAATCAGAGAGATGTTACGTGTTTGTGAGAGGTATGCTGCGACTCACGGTTTGCAGTACAATATCAAAAAGACTGAGTACTTGATCTTTGAGGTCCCAGGGAAAGGGGTGCAGTATGAGCCCATAATTTGTTTAAATGGGAACCCTCTAAGTAGGGTTACCCAATTTAAATACCTAGGCCATTACTTGACTGTGGACCTCAAAGATCAAGTAGACATTGAACGTGAACGCAGGGCGCTAGCAGTTAGATGCAACATGTTGGCTCACAGATTTGCTCGTTGTAGTAATGAGGTCAAAATCACTTTGTTCAAAGCTTTTTGTCAATCGTTCTACACGGGCGGTCTGTGGGTTAACTGTACGCGGAAGGCTCTAGACGCCCTGCGGGTACAATATAATAATGGTTTTCGGGTGCTGTTAGGGTTACCTAGGTACTGCAGTGCGTCGGGCATGTTCGCCTGGGCGCGGGTGGATGATTTTCATGCAATCATGAGGAAGAAGGCAGCCTCGTTGCTAGGTAGAACTAGGACCAGCGCTAACAGCATCCTACAAACCATGGCCGGCAAGTACGATGCGCCGGTGCTTAGGCACTGGTTAGCACTGCTTGTCCGGCAGTAATGGATAGTTTTTAAGTGTTACTAACCCTTAGTAGATAAGTTATTACTAATCATTGGACCTTTGTTGTCATTAAATAAATATAATTATTACCGTCCATACACTTTTACACTTTTCATTTTCGGTTTGAATAGTTTTGCTTCACACATAAGCTCGTTCCGGATCATCAAAATTAACTCTTTTGTTAATTGCTGCTGAGATCCTAAAAACTTTACCGGCGGGAGCTTTTTAAATTTTTAATTTACACTTGTAGAGGAACCTTTTTTCTTCCTTTACTTCATCACGTCAGTCTATTGACGTTTGCTGAACGTAGGACTCCTCCCTAAGAGCCTGCCATCCCCGTCCTGGGCAGCCAACATCCATCCATCATCATCCCGGGTCTGCGCCAACAAGCATCTGTCTAGACATGATTGGCCCATTTCCACTTCAGCGTAATGATTAATTGTATTTTGTGATTTTAATTCAGTCTCTTTGTTGTACCTATCTTAAAATAATGTATTTTTAAGTCACTTGTTAGGGATTTTAAGTGTAAGATCTAATTATAAATCCATCAGAAAACTAGGTAGAGCTGTCTTATGGTGACCTTCTTAAATAAATTAATAAATACATTCTTGCTATAAATAAATTAATCCTGGATGAGAATTGTTCCAACACCCACCGGCTTAGCAGTCTGGGTCACTAACCACTGGACCCAAAGGACATTCAAGTGAATTAAGACTAGACAAAGATTTACATTATATTTCGTAAATCTTGAACAAGTCTTACTATTTATTTATATGTAGAGAAGGTAAATACCCAAAGGCTTTGAATGGTACTTGGAAAGTCGTAAATACTTGTGTAATAAGCTTTTGCCACAAGTGTTCATACTTACTTATGTATTATTATTTATATTCGTAGGTTGCCATCCACTAAATATCTGTAACATAAATTCTTCAACAAGTTCATGGACGGATTTCTTCGAACTTTGATATTTTTGTGAATTCCTAAAGACGTATAATTATTATTACCGTACCATCCATAAAACTTGAGCCTTGGTCTGTCGCTATATGAAAGCCTTAAATATCACGAAAAATCTTTACAAAAAAAAAGTTTTTTTACCATTAAAATACCGAATGGCGAAATAATTTAAAAAGCAGTAAAATGTGCAAATGGTCCAACTAACTTTGACTTTGATGGAGCCATAAAGATTTGTGTAATTTATTGCTGAAAGTTAATAATAAAAAACAAGCTGTCACAAACACGCCGTTCAAACCGAGGGAAATATTTTCAGGAAATATAAAAGGTTTTAAAAATAAATCGTTGAAGCAAAGTTCCTGGTACCCCGTTAATGGTTTGCTACTTCGCTGTTAAAAAGATGTTTACATAAAAATAATTTTGCCTTCTAAAACTTAAAAGGGAAAGTAACTGGAATTTCAGAAGTCGAGTGTTTTGATTGTTGTAATGGTCCTTTTGGGTTGATTGGTTCTTTTTAATGAAAAAGTAAACGTAAACGTAGAGTATTCCTTTTTCAAGAGTTCCATTGTCTCTCTATAGGAAAATGAACATCAATAAAAAAAAACATATTTAAATGATACACAATTAGCTAAAAAAGAGCGTAACAGACACACAAGACAAAAACTCACAGATGAAATAAGTGACCTCCTCCTAGTTTTTGAAAACATGATTGGTTTGACTAGAAACATTTGTTAGAGAGTAGAGACAACATCTCTTCATTCATTGTCTAGAATTGAAATTATTTGTAAACACGCACATATACATCTTAGCTTCCATTACTAAGTAACGTAGAGGCTCTGGCTGGAATTTCCGCAATAAAACCTATTTGAATAGATCTTGTAATAGATATAATTGATTAAATTTTGAAATAAATGACGTGCTCGTCAATCTGTCGAGCAGTCAAAGTAAAATTACAAAACTAAATATCTATAAAAATCAAGCTATAAAGTCGTATAATTCAGTTGTTGTGGTACTCTCTGTACAGTAGGGTCATTCAAACTGTACTTACAGTAATTAAGAACTACAACATTCTGTACAAAATTCACGAAAATAACCTCAACACCAAAACTGATATCAATTTGTATCAAACTTAATTCACGCGTGTCGCGTCCGTTTTAAAGTCCTGTACTCATTACCAGTTGTCGGTCCCTAATAGTGATTGACAGGTGCTATTGGATAATTGGATCTGACTCCACTGGCCAGTCAATATCAATGAAAAACGCACTGTTTCCCAATCTTTTTAAAGTCCGGAATTAAACAACAGGTTGTTGTTGTTGGTGGCTATCCGCCAACAACAACAACAAACTAGATAGGAAAGCCTATTAAGTTTATTGGTAAATATCAATAACTACAGTTATGATATCTAATGCCTACATGAAAATGAATGAAATATGGGGTTACGCGCATTTATTTAGCTCAATTCGGATTATGTCTCTACAAAACAACGATTTTTGTGCATCCATTCAGTTTCAAAGCGAGAAACTGAATGGATGCACAAAAATCATTGTTTTCAGCTTTTGTATTTATAAAATCGTTCTTTTCTACGAACATACGCTGAATAGAGGCTTCACGCAATTGGTTTAACGCGGAAACGTCTAGTCGCGAAAGTAGGTATCCATTTGCGGAATTGTCTATGTGCGCAAACGTCCATTCGCGCATGTGTCCACCCGCGCAAATGGCCGCACACAAGTGTCTTTCGCGGAAATGTCTTGCGCGCAAATGTACCAGACTCCCAAATCTAATTCGTGTCTAGGTCTCAGTTTCACTAAAAGCTTAAAGTATTTTTTTCGATTAATTAATTCAATTGTAACCTAATTTGTCTGAAACTAATATAGTTATCGATGCTGATTACTTAATTAATGAGGTACAATAATTCAATCCATTGATAACGCAAACAACTAGATTATGGATACCGATGGTAATTGAATTTGTTTATGAATATGCGAAATGGTTTGAATTGAATTAGGTAATCATATTCATAAACAGTGACCTCTACAATTTTACTAAACTAAATACATATATTGTGTTTAGTAAAATTGTTGAGGTTGTAATTTTTAAATAAGGTACAGGCAAACACGAAATAATTAAAGTTTTTCCGACTTTGGTTGTTGTGTGTGTGTGAGTGTATGTTTGTAAACACCTACACGATACAGTAGAAGTTCCTAGTGAGGGAAATGTTAAAATTAAAATGTGTTTATTAGTTTAGTAAATTATACCAAGCGACAGCCGGCTGTCGCGGTGCTATTGTCTTTCTGTCTCGAATCACGTGTGTTCGAAGGTTTATATGAAAAAAAAATTGTAGCCATATAAGGCACTTTATCTTTAGGTGCAGGCTTTGAACGAAGAAGAGACACATTAAAATATACGAGTCTTAAATGTGTCTATACAAATTGTTTAAACCGAAGCTTTTTGAATCTGTCTGTTTGTCTACTATTTATTTTTATTTTACATGTTTGATTATCGTTGTTTCGTAACTATTCAGTTACGAAACTTTCAGCACAATTTCGAAAACACACCAAAAAGTTAATTTGTTGTCAGACATAATTATTTAAATTAACATTTAACTTGACACAGAAATCTGTCTTTATTATATCACCACGCATCAACAGATACGACTCAAATAAATTAGCCGCTCGCTACTTACTCAAACAACAAAAGAATCCAATAGCCTTTTTTTCCCTCGCAATCCACTCACAAAAACAACCAACCCTATATTCCCTCAACCCTATAATTTACTGAAAAGACAAAAAGATCCCCACTTTATCAGTTAACAAGGCTGAAACCACACACTTGTCTGAGGGTACCTATTCAACAGGTGGCCCAGTATTCGTGAATTCACCTCTTTGCAAGCTCTTGCCCTCCAAACATTATTTTTCCCTTTCATGCGTAATGTACAAAGATTTTATGTAAAGAGTTTTCTTGTGTAAGTATTTTTATTATGATTTTCTTTGTGATGTTAATGGCTTAGGTGACTAAGCAAGCAACGTATACTAAATTACTGACTATTGTGTTTTAAATCGACGTATAGAGTGGAACGGAGACTCGGAGATTGGATACGAGAGGTAGAGTAATTGTTAGCGCTGTTAGAAATAATAAACAATTATAATATAACTAGCTTTTGCCCGCGACTTCGTCCGCGTGGAGTAATTATTCCCGGTCCCGGGGGATTTCCGGGATGAAAACTATCCTATGTCCTTTCTCGGGTCCCAGACTATATTTGTACCAAATTTCATTCAAATCGGTTCAGTGGTTTAGGCGTGAAGAAGAGACAGACAGACAGACAGACAGACAGACAGAAAGACAGACAGACAGACAGACAGAGTTACTTTCGCATTTATAATATTAGTAAGTAAGGATAAATGTATGTGACGGCGAGTGATGGGCAGCTCGCCGCCCCCGACTAAGACCAGGACCAGTCGACGGCTCGTTTTGTTCCACGCGCGCCTCTAAGAGCAGTCAGCACGAGATGGGGCCCACTAGGGCCAATGCCTGCCGGTGCTGCGGAATAGTTATAATAGTTACCGTGGCCCCGAAACATAAAGGGCAACCGAAGGAACATGAGTGGCTTTTAGTCAGTAAAAGTCTGACACGCCCTCCCGCCCTGCCCAGGACGGGAGAAGTCATTTGATGATTTCCCACTCACCGATAAAAAAATCCTTTGCTACTTACGCATTTTCCTGGTAGGTGTTTATTTTATTAAACGCGGTGTCGTAAAGAAGCAATAATAAATAAAAACCCACTACATTAGGGTACTAAGTATAAAACTGCACTATCAAGGCGAAGCATTGTGACAATCGGACCCTGTTATTTATAATAAAATACCTCATGGTTTTAAGGATTACTGCACTACTTTTAGGTAAATGTAATTATTCAGTAAAAGACTTTGAACTTGAATGATACGACTATATCCTGATTATGATCAATTGCAAATTTGGTTCATTATGTTAATATTATTACCTTTGTGTTTTGTTAACATTGTTTAGTTTGTATACATATTTTTTAGGTAATTAATAATTTCAGTTGGCAATACTTTCTGTTTTGTTTTGCTGACATTGATTAATTGACATTCATATTTTAATCTAAACGTAATAATTTGCACATCATAGGGTAGGCTGTAGCCAATCTCATTAATTTGTGTATAACATCTTATTTCCTGTACCTACATTCATAGTAAAAAAGTTCTGATTCTGCGAGCCCAAACACCCAAAACATTTATTTTAAAGATTTACAATTCGTAGCCTATGTTTTGCGATAGAATAATTTTGTCGATGGGACTGGCATCATACGCTACGCGTAAAGGCCCCTTAAAAACAAATAAAGGAATAAATAGATTTACAACGATTGACATTTACAACACTCTGGACTAAAGTGATCAATCAATTTCGCATAAATTCAGTTAATGCCAAACGAAGCCATTTTAATAATTGCGTTACTTTCACAATTGACAACTTCTGACTTTTTAACTAGCGTTTTGAATAATTTCTCTAGAGTTATTGCAATATTTAATTACCATTTTACAATAAAATTCTAATTTTATATGTGTTAAAGAAAAATGTGTTTTATGTCTAGCGTTCTTAAGCGTGGCCCGTATTTTTATTTTAATATTTTGTCTGGCCGTGGTATGGATTCCAGGGCCACACAAAATATTAAACCAGTTCGAAGTTTAGAAGTTAGCTTTGTGACTCCGTTCCGTTGTGTTGTTAATCTATCAGCCAAAAGACGTCCACAGCAGGACAAAGGCGCCCCTAAAGATTTCCACTATATTTATATCGGTCCTGCGTAACCCGCATCCTATGACTTAGAGGAGATCGTCGGTCTATCTGTCGGATGTCTGCCCACGCTAAGTTTTCCAGTACGCTGCCCCAACGGCCGACGTCGAAGAGATTTATTGATTATTGTTAATAAATCTTTTCTAAGCTTCAGTAGTTTCAGCTACGCGTCGATTACCACCAAAAAGCATATCTTTTATATAAAGATGAGATTTAGCACGTTGACAGACAAACAGCAAAGGCTATTTTATTTTTTATTTTTTGGTGAGTGGGAAATCATCAAATGACTGCTCCCGTCCTGGGTGCGTCAGACTTTTACTGACTAAAACCCACTCATGTTCCTTCGATTGCCCTTTATGTTCCAGGGTCACGGTAACTATTATAAACATCCCGCAACCCCGGCAGGCGTTGGCCCTGTTGGGCCCCTTCCTGTGCTGACTCCTTCTCTTTGAGGCGCGCGTGGAACACTAACGCGCCGTTGACGCGGTCCTGGTCTTAACCGGGCGGCGAGCTACCCATCGCTCGCCATCCGCAGAACCGCGCCTACGGTGGCTGGTAGTAGTCTTGCGACTCTCGACGTCATCGCCTGGGTCTTAGTCCGGGGCGAGTCGTCGCTGCCTCTCGCGCGCCGCCGCTTCCTTCACTAGCATAACTGCTTCGCAGAAGGAGGCGACGGCATCCCATTCCGTCTCGCCCCGAAGCATGGCCTGAACCAGTGCCGGGCGCGAGAGGTCACCGCCGCCGATTGCCTCTACGAGGACATGTCGATGGTGCGCCCATGCGCGGCACACCTCCACCGTGTGCTCGACCGTGTCCTCCAGACGACAGCAAAGGCTTAGTAACAATGGTCACATTTGCTTCTTTGGGTCACAAAATCCTAAAAAATAATTGCGTATTTCTATTTTTTCTACCGTAACTAAACTACGTAACATTTAGTTGGACACAATAATTTCTTCATCGTGGTTCGAGCGACTTTTGTTGTCAGTCATAGCTGACTTTATTGTCTTTGTTTCTTCTTTTATTAATAATGTTTGCCTTTGTTTGTGTTTCTTGTTCTTTAATATTGTGTTAGACGTGTTGGTCATACAAACGTAGGTACAGTTAACAAAATAGCTTACATCTTATAACTACTATTACTTATACTTATATAAGTATAGTTTTTATATTTTTTAAGTAGAAAATAAATAGAGTAGAATAAAACAGTTAACTACAAAACCATGGCAATTAATACTATTTCTAAGAGATTACGTTGACGGCTAAACTAGCATAAACAGTGTCGTAGTCGCTTTTGATTCATTTTAAAACGAGATCCTTATCCTTTAGAATACAAGTTCCCTGAATAAATGCTATCTATTTAAAATATTAAGAGAAGCAAAGCTTAAGGAGTCTGGTACAATCCTTTTCGAGTAGTCTTTAGTAAGAAGACTGCTTCCAGTTCAAACACTTATTATGTCCTATTTCTATTAGGGAAAATAATTAATAGAATAAAATAAGGAATGATTTTTGTATGAAAATCTCTTATTTACAAAGCATATTGACGAAAATAAATATTGTGACTGAATTAAAACTATATTTTATGTTTGTAATTAAAAACGACTTCGGATATTAAATGCTCGTTAATTTAAATCTTTTTAAGCCTCGTATTTGAGTAATTATATTAACATTGAGCTGATATCGCTGCATAGTAATGTCATTTAATTTATATTTACACGATTTTGAATTAACGGACGAATGGTTATTGATAATCAACAATAACCATTCGTCCGTTAATTTAAAATCGGCTGAATAATTTTGTCCTTGTTATCTCATTTTCAAGTGAGTCGGATAGTTTTGGTTGAACAGAAGCTTCTTAAATCTAAAAACATAAAGAAAAAAAAAATTAAAAAACCCAACTGCAATATTGAAAGTCGGTGCCTTTGTTTCTGTTTTATGTAATTGCCACAAACTTCCGAAATTGCTTATATTTTGATTCCTATTTTATCAAATTAATAAGAGTACCCTATGCCACTCCTACAACTGACATGAATTCAATGACACCTCATATTATGTCCTTTTATTCTCACTAGTTCGATTCATTAGTTCGATCGTCGAACTAGTGAGAATTATATTTCTCATTTGTTCGACCGTCAAACTAGCGAGAATTATTTTTCTCATTTGTTCGACCGTCTAACTAACTATAACACCTTCGACATCTGTTAAACGATCTAGACTAGTAGAGCGTGCCATATAATGAGACATACATACATACGCTCGAAAAACACAACCCTCTTTCGGCAGTCGGGTAAAAATAGTAGATGTATAGATACGTGTGTGGTTTTATAGATTGTGTTTTTTTTTACCAGTAGCCCTATTTCAGTAAACTGACTAAAATATTCCAACAATAAGGCTATATTTCCACTAACACAAACAAGTCAAAGTTCTTTGCCAACTCACATTGTTTCCTAGAAAGGGAATGTACTATAATTCAGCTGACGGCTAAATTAACACAAATAACTTTAGTGTCATATCATGACAACTAGCACGCAACACGTCATAAGGGAAATGTGTCACCTATAATAACAATCTATTCGTTAATGCTCGGTGCGTACTTAAAATAAACTTGTTTAATTATTGCCGTATTTTTAGAACGTATAAGTTAAAATAATTGGCCTAATAGATGTTTCGGCCACTCCAAAATAACACCTTTTTAACCGAATTCAAAAAAAGGAGGAGGTTTCTTAATTCAACCGTCTATATGCTTTTTTTTAATTATTTTTGTACGATAAGAATAAAAAGGTTTTTACTACGCGGCCGAAACGTTAAACACAAACTTTTTTTTTCCGGGGTGATAAATCCTCATGGGTGTCTTCCGTCCTAGGGAGGCGGGTGGTGGGGTGTGTCAAACTCTTACTGATTAAAATGCATCCTGGTGTTCCTTCTCCTGATCGCGTGAACTGATGCGACTTCTGAAATCCCCAGCTAGTGCCGGCCCGCCTCTGCGGGCCTCCTTCAGACTACGAGTCTGTAACGATGATATCTATTTGTCCTTTTTAAAGCACTGTGCTCTACAATATTTTACTGTACCATGATCTCCCTAGTCTTTTCCCATCTTTTTTCGGGTCGGCTTCCAGTCTAACCGGATTCAACTGAATACCAGTATTTTACGTGAAGCGACTGCCTATCAGACTCTTACAACCCAGGTTCTGGACGACACGATACCACTCTTTGGTTAGACTGGTAAGATTTTCTGGCTATTGATTACTCATTACGACTGTCAAAGTTCTACGGATAAACAACGGGACTAACTGCTTTACGTATTTTCCGAGACACGGAATGTCAGTGATGTCCAAGATAAACTTTTGAAAATACATATGAATTGAAAGTCACATTAGTACTTCACAACCACAAAGTCAAAGTCACATTAGTACTTAACCTCTGGGCCTTCTTGACATTCATTAATTAATTTTTATCAGCAGTTCAATTAACAAGCTAGCCTCTTAACCGCCTCTGCCATTTTTTCAAGCAGGGTTCCAACTAAGCTAATTACGTTTTACTATTTTGATAAAGTTATTGCGTAGTACGTGCTAAGTGAGGCACATTTCACTAGATACTAAAACTTTCTAAAAAACCTAAGTGCTAAAGATTTTCTGGTCTATAACCTTAAAAAAGAAAGAGCATCGTAAAAGAAAATCTCCGCTCAAGATAATAAGTTTTAACGATCATTTGACAGTTCGGAACTTATTTTCACACCTTGACGCCATCTTGTAAACTTACTGTCTACTTACTTTTAGTACCTACGCTGCTATATTTTTCTCAGGTGTCAACTAAAAAGTTATAGTTTAGGTTTGAGTACTGTCTGTATAAAAAAGACAGGTTTTTTAAATCCCCTATGCAATAAAAGGTGTGTTATAAGCTTGACCACTATGTGAGTGTTTGTTTATTTGTCCGTTTGTAGCACCATAAGGTCTTTTACGGGTGATTCCATTTGGATGCGCTTTTTCTACTTTAAAAGTAGGTTATGTAGCAATGGTTTTTAGACATAATTCATCAAAATCGGTTCCGTCATTTTGAAGTTTACTATTCTTTTACGGGATAAAATGAATGAAAGTTTGTATGAAAATGTAAAGGGAAAATCGCAGGAAACAGTAACTTAGATACTAAGCACTCGAGTAATTCTAAAGATTAAAATGTGGCATAAACTGAATTACCTACCTACCATAAAACTTTACTCTTTCCGTTTTCCAAGCCCATATCACCGTTAGGCCTAAAGATTTTATTATTAATAAAAGACTGAAACTTCATGTCAAGCTCTAGGCTTACGTCAAACCTACTTGATATAACAATTTCTAAAAATAATAAAGCTTTATAAAGCCTGTATGACAATGTCAGCTCTGTAATAAAGACGACTAATTCAAAATACTATAAGGTTAGACTACATAACACTCATTTACTTTTATTTTTCATTTCTGTAGTCAAAAGCAGTTAGCTCTTAAGATTTAACTGCGTAATTTTGACGTAGACGTTTTAGAGATGAGATTTTTTGATATCGTGTCGTAAGTTTTTGCTGCGAAATATATTGTGATAAACTAAGTTAGTGGTTACAAGTACCGAAACTATATATAAAATATACTAATTGGTGACGGAGCGTAGAACGATAATGCGGGGCACGCAGAATTGCTTAACTGAGCAGTTGAATCTGCGCGGAATCCGTACTACTTACTACGACCTTCACAAAAATTCTGCAGTCTTTTAATTTGAAAGCCGAAAACCTCATAACGCTGTTGTATAGAAAATGGCAAAAAAATAGGTGTGACTATATCAAAATACTGCATCAGAACCAGTTAAAAAAATAACACATACATAAGACGCAGAACAAACAATCATGCTCATCACACAAAGTTTAGCCAGGGTAGGAATGGAACCTACGTCCTCCGGGTTAGAAGTCAGGGTTGATAACCACTAGATCAACATCAAAGTGCAAAAAATGGTACATAAAGCCTCCACCAGACAGAGGAGTAAACGTACTGGTATTATTATAATGCTTTGTAAAAACACAAAGAAAGAGTCAATAATAACGTCGAGTATCGAGGTTCTGTGTTGAGACGCCAAATATTCTTATGTGACTACAGTAAACCCTTCGCCACACAGAGTACACACAGCTTTATTATTGCACTGTTCCTTGTCATCATCATCATCATCTTCCTAGCCTTTTCGCAACTATATTTGGATCGTCTTCCAGTCTTGCCGGATACAGCTGGATACCAGTGTTTTACGTGAAGCGACTGCCTATCAGACCTTCACAACCCAGTTACAGATCGACTCGATTACCCTCAAACATGACAGACTTTCTGGCTTCTCACTACTAGTACCGACTGTCAAAGTTCTACGAATGACTACCGGGACCAACGGCTTTACGCTTTGAATAATATCACTCCATTAACGCCTATTTTTGGCAAAAGCTTTGTTAAAGATACTTACGTAGCAATATTCGCGATCTCTTTTTAGGGTTCCGTAGCCAAATGTCAAAAACGGAACCCTTATAGATTCGTCATGTCTGTCTGTCTGTCCGTCTGTCTGTCTGTCCGTCCGTATGTCACAGCCATTTTTTTCCGAAACTATAAGAGCTATACTGTTGAAACTTGCTGAGTGGATGTATTCTGTGAACCGCATTAAGATTCTGATACAAAAATAGAAAATAAATAAAAAATTTTGGGGGTCCCCATACATAGAACTTAAACTCCAAAAAATTTTTTTTTCATCATACCCATATGTGTGGGGTATCTATGGATAGGTCTTCAAAAATGATATTGAGGTTTCTAATATCATTTTTTTCTAAACTGAATAGTTTGCGCGAGAGACACTTTCAAAGTGGTAAAATGTTGGTCCCCCCCCCCTGTAACTTCCAAAATAAGAGTATGATAAATAAAATAAAAATATATGATGTACATTACCATGTAAACTTCCACCGAAAATTGGTTTGAACGAGATCTAGTAAATGGTTTTTTTTAATACGTCATAAACCGTATATCATAATTTACCTTTTATTCAATCAACTCAAATATAACAAAGTAACAACGAACTACAAGAACTTTATATTATGTTACTTGCTGCTACGGAACCCTTCATGAGCGAGTGCGACTCGCACTTGGCCGGTTTTTTTTTCACAGGATATCGACATTGTTCTTAAATTTATTGCCTTCACGCACTTATTTAACGGATCAATAGCTTTATCTTTGTCGAAGAGATAGAAAACAATATATACCCAGAATCTAATTTGGATTATGTTGAGTAGAGCTCGTCGAATAAATCCTTTTTTATGGAGAACAGAATAGACTTACCTACTTGCATCAAGAGTCAAATTAGATCAGCAGAAGTGTATTTTACAAATAAGATTTTTAGGTAACGTATAGGAATTTAGGGAATAAAAATATCCTTCCAATAAATTATGCTAACAGCACATAGGAAGCATGATCACGCTAAAACCCATAGGAGCGGAGCATTGAAGGCCTAACATAAAAAAAACCTCGGGGTATGGCTAAGGGGAGATCTGTCTGTTACTCATTTACGGCTAAACGACTAAACTGATTTTGAATAGGGATGACGACAACATTAGAAAAATGGCATTCTGTTTAGTCCGTCTGATAGATCGGCCAAAATACGGGACACGTATTTTTTGCTTGTTCAAATTAATAAAAAAATACAGAGATAAAGAGCAACTTTAACGCACTGTGTCTTCGTCATTCTTCGTTTACGAAAAAAAAGAAAAAATACGTGTACAAAATTTTTTGATAATCTATCTGACGGAATAATTACTTTTTTTTGTCGTCTCGCCTATTTGTAAATCGACATAGGATATTTGTTATTGATATACGACGTAGGCATCCGATAAGAAAGGATTTTGATAATTCCACCAATAAGGTGATAAAATAGGGGATGAAAGTATCGACATTCATGCAATAAGCTAGTCGTTTATAAATTCAAAGCCACAATCAAGCCATTTATTTCACTTAAACCATTTGCAGGCATGTACTTATGCATCTCAAGGAGTAGTGACGCTATTTGCTTATTCTAAAACACAGATCTCTGATCTCTATAGAGAAGAACAATACGAATCTCCACAAATTGTCTTTTCAATTTACGAGAATGAAGTCTAAAGCTGGTTTTCTATGAAATGTAATTTTAAAGCCTTTTTTTGGTGAGTGGGAAATCATCCAATGACTGCTCCCGTCCTGGGTGCGGCGGGAGGGCGTGTCAGACTCTTACTGACTAAAACCCACTCATGTTCCTTCGATTGCCCTTTATGTTCCAGGGTCACGGTAACTATTATAAACATTCCGCAACTAATTTTAAAGCCTTTTAGTAGACTCTTCCACGCACAACCTGTATGGCCTATGTATATAGGCCATACATTTATAGTTAATTTCTCACAAAGGCTATTTCTGAGTTCCACAGAGGCACAGCATAAGCCGATTACGTTACTATAACGTAAATAGGTAACAACTTGAGGAAAATGTTCTATGAAATGTGGTTTTGAAACTGAGTACTATGTACTCTCTAGTATAATACACACATGTGATCACGTGTCGTTAGTTTAATTTAATCACGTATTTAGATAATATTCTGATAAGCAAATAGACACTTATCATCTTAAGCCCTTACTAATAATCACTGTGTAAAGTTATGCAATGAATAAAGCCTGTGTAACCATACATTTTTTGACGTATTAACCTGTCATAACTTAATGTAGCGATTATTAGCGTAGTAACTATTTATTAATCTGTGTTATTAGTAAGGCGCTTAGTATATAAGCATCATTTGCAGAGTCAAATAAACAGCCTCATACAGTGAGACTCACTACACCTATTGTTTTCATTTTCCACCCTGGCCTAACCACTGGCAAATCAGCAAAAGCAAAATTGATTATTTCCATTAGACCATGAAGGCGATTACATTATAGTGGTTCAATGATCGAATTTTTATGTAAACTTTTGACACATTTTCCATACAGTTGTCAAAAGTTGTCAAACATCCGGACAATGTCACTGCTAGAAACACGATTGTATTCGCAGACTTGAGCCCCAGGCCAGTGTGGGAGCTCCCAAACTATTTTTTTATTCATTTAAATACATTTCTTCTTTAATTATTTTATTTCTGCTATATTCAAGAAGTAGCTTTCGCCCGCGCCTTCGCCCGTATAAATGTCGCGGATACATATGAAATTTCAACCGACGTCTGATAAAATAGTATCCTTTCTGTTTTTGGATTTTAATTGTATTTCAACTGTCTTTAGTATATTCTTACTCCACATTACATTATATTATAAATGATTCAGTGGTTTCACTAAAACGTAACAAAACAGTAAAAAAAAGACGAAGACAAAATTGCGGTTTAAAAAGTAACCCACGTTCCTCTCCAAAATCCAATTTATCTTCAAACCAATAATCATTCAAATTGGTTCAGAGCAATCAAATAAACCAAGTTTAACATCCACTTATGCCAATATTATAAAATTTAAGAGTTTGTTTGGTTAAACGCGCTAATATCAGAAGAACTGGTTCGAATTGGAAAATACTCTAAGTGTTATCCCGTTAGCCCGTTTATAGAAAGAAAGAAAGAAAATCAATTTATTCGCGCAATGTGCACTACAAATAAAAAACTTATATACTACAAACCTTAAAACTAAAAACCGCTAAGTAGCGTCACTAATGCGCGAAACGGCTAGCGCTCAGCATAATGCTGTGACCCATACATAGGCATGAGTCCACGACGCTGGCTTTTATCGAGGAAAGTTATAGGCTATAACATTACGCGACGACCAACGGAAGCGAATTAATAATATCAGTATAAATTGACGAGCCCACCACATGCTCACGAGTGCCCATAAAATACATTCGATTATTCTTTGAATTTCTATTGTTTCTGGACCTTTCAAGTGTGTTTTTATAAAACTTTTATATCTTTTGGCTAGACATGTTAAGCAGTCAGCAATAGCCAAACACTCTACAGGTCTATGTAGTGTTTGGCTATTGCTGACTGTTAAAAAAATAAACACGAATATTATTACCAAACAAAATATTGTTTTACCAAATCCCACATTAAACGAAAATTAATTATTCAATAAATGTGAAACAGGACAGTCTAAATAAAACAATAGTTTGAATAATTCAGTTGGACCAAACAAACAAAATAGTTCCATTTAATTACGACCAAAATATACTAAACACCTATAGGATGTAACAGGGTACTTAGTCGACCATTAATGATCCTACACAAAATTGGTTTCAAGGAATGTTGAAAATTACTATGATCATTGTAGAATAAAGACTTTCTTTGTAGAATAAGCTAGCACTGCGAATAATTTTAATAGTATTAATTTCGGGTACGGTTTTCAAAGTTAATAGAGACTAAATAACTAGCCAGTGATGGGCAAGATTGGCTAAATTCCTCGTGTACCCCGGGACAGACGTAGTCTCTAGATGAACAGTTTGTGATCTAAGGACAGCCTGTCTGTCCTGTCCATGGTGCCCGTGGAATTTAGTCAGACGGTTCGGTAGTTTAGGCGTGAAAAAGAGGCAGACAGACAGACAGAGTTAATTTCGCATTTATAATATTAGTACGGATGACTATTTCTACTTGTTTATGAGAGACACACCTAACCCGAAGGGCACCACCACCGGTTATTTTCTATTTTGCGATAGTATTGAACGAGTAGATACTGTAGAGGCTCGAGAGGGACCTCTACCTGTACCGGGATAACTATCTAATCAATTAAACCCATGCATGGTTATTATTTTAATGTATTATTCTTTAAATCTTATTTTTAATTATTTTTATAACGACCGTCAACCAGTGTCTCAACAAAATAATAATAATAATAATACCAGCCTATAACTGTCCCACTGCAGGGCAAAGGCCTCTTCTCACACAGAGAAGGAACGAGCATTAATCACCACGCTTGCTCAAGTCAGTGTCTCTACAGTAATATAAAATTAATTGTCATTTCAAAAATACGATGACGGAATTATGTCAAAGTTCATCACGATCCTGTCTTCCTACAAGGACGCCATCTTAGAAATACAAACAGGCTTATGTACAAAGTGCATGTGTGCACGTTTTCAGATAACGTTCAGCCCTGCTCTGTGCACTTAAGCACTAAGTTTATTAAGCTGACAGCATATATGTTTAATATTGTAATAGGAACGAGGCAGTTTGACTATGATCTCTTACTATCCCTATTAGGCTGGGTTGCACTACAGAAGAAGTTATAGTTAAGGTTTGTGTCAAATTTAACACTAACAGTAACGCTGCCTTTAACAGTTGTCGCAAAATGAGTTGCACCAGCGAATTCATTACCTTTGTTAAAGTTAAAAGTGTTGCAAGTCAAATGAGGCGTGATTTACCCCAAATTCGATGCGGGTAACATTTTTAAATATGGAAATACTAAACATAAACGTCAAAACTCGTTTCTGCGCTGTCGTCAGTGTCAGTGTCACTTCATTTCATTGATGTTAGCTCAGTGTCTGTTAATTATAAATATTTTTCTCAAAGAAGCTGAGGAATATTTTTAATAGTATAGTATAGCATAGTATTCTAATGCGATAAGTACTTGTTGTACCGGAGTTACTGCTTTATTTCTGAAAAATAAAAATACCATACCTATAGTAATTAATAAACGTAATTAAGAGCATTTCAAAAATATGATAGATAGGAAACTTACTTCATCGTAGGATGCTCTAACCATCGATGCAATTGTAAACTCAGCCACCCAGCTACGTTTTTAGAGACTCGAAATCTCGCCAAGAAACATTCGTCGTCCCATGTGGAAAAACGATCGACTCTATGTAAGTACGCTTTTCTTTTTCTATTTACAATGACAAGATCATCGATTTCGTCTTCAGAACTGGTTTCCGCGAGTATTTCTTGGAGTAGGGACATGATGTTTAGAGGTTATATTCAACGCGTTTGACAGTTGACGGTTAATTTAACACAAACAATAGCACTAACCAGCGAAAAGTGAGCGGTTACCGTTACGGTTAAAGTTATGACGTCATTTAACTATTTGTCAAGTGGTGCAACTCATTTTTGGCCTAACCGTTACTTTAACTGAAGTTTCGATGTTTGTTAATGTTAAAGTAAGATGGTGCAACCCAGCCTTAATATTATAAATGCTAAAGTAACTCTGTCTGTCTCTTCTTCAAGCCTGAACCACTGAACCGATTTAATTAAAATTTAGTACAGATATAGTTCGAGACCCGAGAAAGGACATAGGATAGTTTTCATCCCGGAAATCCCGCGGGAACGGGAGCTATTATTCCAAGCGGATGAAGTCGCGGGCAAAAGCTAGTAATATTATAAATTGGAAAGTGTGTGTGTCTATTTGTCCGTCTTTCACGGCTAAAAAACTAAACCGGTTTAAATGACATTTGGTACAGAGATAGCCCAAAACCTGAGAAAGGACAAAGGATAGATTTTATTCCAAAAATCCCACGGAAACAGCTATAGTGCATAAATAATTGCACGATGCCTTTCGAAATTTGAAATTGTGGATGCTTGTTCAAAGAAATACATAGCTCAATTTTTTCCCGAATGGGTTCCAATAAGAATAGTAGGAGCTTTTTGTTGACAAAGAGCTTTACGACTCCGTTAGAGCCCATCAAAGCCATCAACCTAACACAGAGCTCTACTCCTATTCCCAAACTTTACTTTCCTATCCTATGCTTACTTCTGTGTGGCTCTAGGTAACGGATCGGTCAAAGGGGAGTTTTATACTAGTTAGTAAATATTTTTTATTGTATTGTATTATATTTATATTATATTTGTTAACAAGTTACGATACGCTGCAGTGAGCAGACTCTTTTAAATTATAATGAAAATATTGATTTTTTTTTGTCTGCGTTGATGGCAATTCACATACACCATACAATTCATATAGCCAGTGAGAGATTTTTGTTTTTTTTTTTTTAATATTTATTTATCTTTCACGAAAAGTAATACAGAATTATCACAAAAACCACTAAGGTTTAAACTTGTTGCTATCAATAGAAATAAGAAACAAACGTCACAAAGGTTAAAAGTGTTGTTGTAGGTTGAAAAAGTAGTTCTATTATTTGGAGAGTAAGAATTACAATAAAACGTAAAATGTCAGGTGCTTTTAATCAACTGCATGACTGTCATCGCATTCATTCTTCTCAAAGGCTCGAAACGCCATCGCAAAAAAAACGGGTCAGCGTTCGCCTGAAACTTGTCCCAAAATTGCACCAAATGAAACAGAGATGAATTCCCCGTTTTTTTAGAGATCTGTACCAAAAGGCATCTTTAAGCGTCGTTTCAACTAGGCGATATGTTACACAACATGTTAACTACTCAATAAATGTTGAAAGTTTGTCTTTAACAAAGGAACTTGTGTTGATTTCAGCCTCAGTGGTTATAATTTTTAACCGACTTCTAAAAAAAGGAGGAGGTTCTCAATTCGGATGTTTGTATTTTTTTTTTATGTTTGTTCGCGCATATCTCCGCCGTTTACAAACCGATTTGAACTATTATTTTTTTTGTTTGAAAGGGTAGACTCCCCAAATGGTCAAATTGTCATCAGGTCCAGGATCTGATGATGGTATCATATCGAAATCGAGGGCAGTCAGTTTTTTTTTACAAAATTTTATCTTGTATTCTTGCGTGTCTCGTCTCTATTTGATAACAATTGATGCTCAACTAACGATGCTCCCTAAACAAACAAGCCGCACATGATGTTCAGAGCCAGCTGGCAACGTCGCGCGCTGTTGTACAACGTTGCCGTACATGTTGAATGTCACGTGTTGCGCGTCATATTTATGTTGCCTTGTGAATTGTGAATTGCTTTGCTTTAGAGCCATAGCTCATTAGGGCAACAAGTTGCGCAAAACAGGTCGCGCTACAACAAAATGTATCGGTGTCTCTGGATGTCGCTACTAATGGCGCTACTAAGTAAGACACCTGCAATATATTTTGTTCGTGGCGCGACGAATTTGCGCAACTTGGTGTATCGATGAAATTTGGGCCATATAGTTATAAAATACCAATGTGTGACATACTGGTATGAACATCCTCCTACTTAATATCGGTCACCACAGGACAAATGAGTTCCAACAGTTAATATCAGAACACGTTTGCGACAAATTAATCGCAGATATTAGTGAAGTAACCACAATCCGACACGGTGACACATGCAACATTTAGTAAATACTTACATACATTGTCATTCGGTTGCGATGCGCGGTCGAATACGGTCGCGTTTGCGCTGCTCCGTGTGAATATTACATTCGCGAATTGCGCGGCTTTAGCCGCTGCCCGGATTCCGCTATGAGTACTCAAACTCTCATAGCCAATGAAGTTCTGGCATTTATCAAACATGCCATCGACTACATGGACGAGGTCAGCATCTGGCAGATCTGCAAGTCATCTTTTAAGGAGGATGAGATTAGTAGTGCCAAGTTGCTGCTGTTCACGACGCTCGGCAAACTCAGCCAGATGCCGTCTCGGCGAAGAGATGGCACCGAGAGGAGTATCCAGGACATCGTAACGCTGATGAAGGAGACCGATCCGGACGACGTGCCTGAATTTGTGGCGAAGGATCTGCATAAGCTGCCTCCCGTCACGTTCGACCACGTAGATGTCACCAGGCTGCTGAAGGATATCACACTCCTGAAGCAAAGCCAGGTCGAGATGCAGCATCAGATGGAGGTTGCCAACAACACCATCAGTGATCTACGGGCAGAAGTAGTGTTATTGCGCAATGCAATTTCTGTAAGTAGGTCACCTATCGACGCCGCAAAAGTGAACACGCGTCGCGGGGCACAAAACGCCTCCATCTGCAGTTTCGAGTCCGCGGGCTCGAATGCGTCACCAGCTGCCGAGAATGCATGCGTTGCAACGTGTGCCGCGGCCGTCCCTGCCTCGACGCCGGTAGAGACGACGACGTGTGTAGGTTCAGTGACCCCGAAACGAGCCTATGCTGCAATAGCCGCCGCTAAAAAGCCTGTTGAGCCACTAAACTCACAGGTTAAAATAGCGGACAAAGAGAAAGGGGGTAAACGGAGCCAGCCAAAACCAAAACAGGTTCTGAAAAGGCAGGCTCCAGTGAAGGACACGGGCGACAGCGATGGTTTCATCAAGGTGGAGAAGAGGAAGAAGAAGCCTCCTTGTCGGAACCAGTGCGGTACTGCGCTGGCAGGACCCAACACGCTGTTGCGTCCAGCCGTACCGACAACGTTGATGTACGTGTCAAGACTGCATCATTCCACGAAGATTGAAGAGGTCGTGGAGTACATGCGGGTGAAGACCAACTGGACTTTGAGGGTCGAGATGTTGGAGCCGCGTCATAAAACGAACTTCAAGTCGTTCGTGGTGCGTGTTCCGACGCAGCATCTCGAGAAGTTCCTCAAAGAAGAGTTTTGGCCGAAGGGTGTTATGTTCCGCCGGTTTCGTGGCCAGCTACGTGACACCAGTCAGCGAAACACGACGCCGACACTTCGTGTACATTAGTATTAAGTTTTTGTTTTTAAAAATATATGTATTAGTTTATTTGTTTAAGATTATTTTATGTATTTTATTCTATGGGCCTCCGATGCCCGAAATAAAATGATTATTATTATTATTATTATATTTTATTTATATCTCTATATCTCGGGACCCAGGGGTCCCGGGCTTTTGGAAGGCGTACGAGGGGCCGAAGCCAACTCGCAGAGGCCCCTTGAGCAAAACTTTATGTGAAAAGGGACACCAACCGGCGATTATCCCTATATGCACTATATAAGCGCACCTAAGGACTACCCCCGGATGGTGTAGAACTATAGCAAAACATGACATCTAACAAAAATTTTGGACTATGAATTTGCGTTCTTTGGTGATTAAGGTACCAGATACTATGGAATGACTATGGCCCCTGTCTTATCAATGTTCGTATACACGGATAGAATGGCAGGGGGTGACTTGCACACTCAGTAAATGGGCCCCCGAAAACGGCCGCTAGCACAAGGTGACGTAGCGACAAGGGGGCAACATATATCGAGGTGCTGGAGGAGTGGAGAGGTATTCCACGGCTATCAGGACAATCCCGGAAGTACGGTCAAGATCCCTACCAGCATCTTACTGGAATACTTCCTTCCCCCGAGCAAATTTGCTCTTGCGAATCTCCACTCAAACCAGCCAATTAAGGCAAGAGTGAGGTGGGAGCCTTGTTCCTCGTCAGTGCTCACTCTGGCCGGCCAGTTAAGGCAAGCCAGAGATGAAGAACAAAGGGTCTCCCAGGAGGTCAGGTCCACGGGGTCGCTACTGCCCGACAGTATTATTATTATTATTATTGTGTTGACAGTTCAACAACCCATATTTATCACCCCCATTACTTTAGGTTTATTAAGCAAACGGAAAATGTTATAAATCTTAGAAAACCGGTTGTGAACATTTTAATTAAAACTCTATTGTGTATGTGCTACGGTTGGAATTGTTTGTGTTAACATCGACTATTTGTGATCTAGTGAGTGTGCGTGGTTTCTAAGATTTGTCGAGCAAAGTGTGATTGGATTTTTACGTTAGGAAATTCTCAGTAGCATCTTCGAATAGCGAATACCTGAATATTTAACAAGCTCCTGACCGCGATCTCAATCATCGCCGATGTTCCGTGGCTTTTTATAAGGATCCTTGATCTTTTTCTAAAATAGAAACCCCGTCTCCCAGTAAATGTCCCGTCAAAATCAAGCCACCCTTGAGATTAGCTGGAACCACCCGAAAGACCAAATAATATTTAATGGTTTTAGTTTATTTTATTAGTACCATGTTATACTTTATTTTCCACATACATTCCATATACCATGATATATTTTGACAGGCCTGTTGGTCTAGTGGTTAGTGACCCTGACTGCTAAGCCGGAGGTCGTGGGTTCGATTCCCACCCAGGACAAACTTTGTGTGTTGAGCATGATTGTTGGTTCTGTGTCGGGTTGTAATTTATCTATAATATGTATGCATTTATAAATTATACAAGTATGTTTATCAGTTGTCTGGTTACCATAGTACAAGCTCTGCTTAGTTTGGGATCAGATGACCGTGTGTGAGTTGTCCCAGGATATTTATACAAATTTACAAATCCAGCATTACAACTCCTCAACCTACACTTACTTCAATATACCAAGCATATTAACAGTCAACGTTATTTCATCCCTAACAGAACAAAGAATACAATGCTATATATTAAATATTAATATTACAGTATTCTGTAATACTATTTATTTTTTTGTTAATTACTGTTCTGTACAGAACAGTAATAATAATATTTAGTATTGTGGTCTTCTTCTGTTAGGGATGAAATAAAGTTGACTACGCCGAAAGGCTTAGCCTATTAAATGTAGAGAATATAAGTAGTGTAGTCATGAAACATAATTCTGAAGCTAGGTTTTAATACACCTCGAGTACCTTCTCCTACCATTAGATATTTTTATTACCGTATCCCAAGTTTTAGGTAATGGCGTCTTCGTCAAATTGCTGTTATACAACTTCTTGTCAGGAATTTTAGGTATTTGTACCGCTTCTGTTTATTAAATTTAATGCAAGCGCTCACGTATCATATCAGCTTATTTTCTATTTATGTTTATACAAGCTTTTGCCCGCGACTACGCTCGCGAAAGAGACAAAAAATAGCCCATGGCCATAGGCTACTTTTTGTCTCTTTCTAACTCGAGTGTAGATAGTTGAAGAGGTGGAGAGGGATATGTCACTCTCCATCATGCCACTCTCCATCTCTTCAACTATCTACACTTAAAATTTACGTCAATTCATCGCTCCGTGTTGCCGTGAAGATAGACAAACAAACACACACTCTTTCATTTAAAATAATATTAAGTACCTATGGATTATGAGGCAAACGACCAGCAGAGATGTAGGTAAAGAAGGCACCACAATAACACAAATTAAATAAATCCAGAGATTTTAAGAAAACAACGCATTTATTCTGAAACCTATGATAAGTTTCCCATATCGTCCCTATGGACAGTTACCACTAAATTATTCATCGGACAATATTCGGACAATGAAAGCCTACCCAAGAGAGGTGCAAAACAAATCACACAACTATTTAATATGAAAGGGTGTATAAAGAGTTTTTATAGTGAACTAGCTTTTGCCCGCGGCTTCGCTAGCGTCAGAAAGAGACAAAAAGTAGCCTATGTTGCTCTCCATCCCTTCAGCTATCTCGACTTATAAAATCACGTCAATTCGTCGCTCCGTTTTGCCGTGAAAGAAAGACAAACATACAGACAGACAGACAGACATACTTTCCCATTTATAATATTAGTAAGTATGATAAACAAAAATATTTTTGTTAAAAAATATTTTGTCAAAAATAGTTTTTATAAATAGGACTGCTTGCCTGCTACGTGCTAAAGTTTATATTTTGATCAATAACTTATTAAACGAAAACTAAGGCAATGAAGAACTTAATATCACAAAAATACGTTAAGTACTCTATGTTTTTCAATACCAGAGCAAAGTCAAACACAAAATAATTTATTTAAATTAATCATTTACAGGCACTTTTAGAAAAAGTGTCTTATTGTTCGTCCTAACATTGAAGCTTATTGAATCCAATATTTCATTCTGTTTAAAATATTTTATAATGCAGAAAGAGCGATACGAGCTATCGCAAAAAAGATAAAAATGAGTATAGAAAGTACAGATTTTTATAATTCCGTTTTTCTCAAAATCGTATCGAAATAATATTTTACTACTCTAGCAAATAATTACTCAGTATTAATGAGGCAGTCGCTCCTAAAAGATTTTTCACGGTGAAATAAAATTACTATGAGAATGAAATTTTCATAATGGTTTGTTTCTCATGTTAGGCTAACGATAGCATTTGAATACCTGCCTTCTTTTTATAGTTATTCGTATCATTTAACAACCGCGTAGAGTCTACACGTTATCAATTTGACTGTGATTGATTTTTTACGTATGAATATCAACGATTTCTTCGAAAATTGTGCATTGATTTGAATGAGACTTTATTTTAAAGAACATAAAATTCGTGAAGATCTGCCCAGACGATTATGTAATCCATACTAATTTTATTACTCTGTCTGTCTGCCTGTTATGCTTTCACTCTTAAACTACTGGACCAATCGCGTCGCGTCGCGTTCGTCGCTCACGTAGGACACCGCGTTATGATTATCAAGTTTCACGTCCATTGATAATTTTCTGTCCCGAGTGCGTCCGCGTAGGCAAGCATATCATAAAATATGTTATGGCGCTCGGAAATAGTCTGCATTCCACTAGTGAAAGAATTTGTGATAAACTTATGACGGTCCTATACCGTACCGACATTATAAGCAAACTATACCGTAATTTAAATGTGACTAGCTGTTTCCCGTGGCTTCGCTTGCCCATTTTCATACAAACTTTTATTCCCTACTAACTTTTGCCCGCGGCTTCGCTCGCTTTAGAAAGAGACAAAAAGTAGTCTATGTTACTCTCCATCCCTTCAACTATCTCCACTTAAAAAATCACGTCAATTCGTCGATCCGTTTTGCCGTGAAAGAAAGGCAAACATACAGACAGACAGACAGACACTCTTTCTTATTTATAATATTAGTAAGGATTTTAGCCGTTTAGTAGTTAAATTTCATAAAATCGCTTTTTATTGCATGAAACCAAGAGGCACGTTATAAAACTAAGCGAATTTCGTGTTTCGTTCCTAACTTTGTTAGTTTCGGTTTTGCGTTGATTACCACCAAATAGCTGGTCTCTTTGTTGGATAGTTATTGTGGTTGGATAGTTTTTAAATCGATCCAACTTTTAATTTGCTTTCTTAAGGGTGGATTTTATTATAATCCTGTACGTCTCTTAAGGACCATTTGTGCAAACATTAAATGCTTATAGATCCAGTAATTCTGTACGTTGATCGATCAGTCAGCAAATCAGTCTGTCAGTGCCTTTAAAGATATAATAACAAGATAAAATGGTGATAAATCTGTAAGAGATTACTCCTCATTATCTGTAAGCCAAAATCTTCCTGACGCGGTTACAAAGACAGCTGGTCAATTAAATATCCATGGGTATAATATGCCAAGACTGTCAAAGTCTTGAAAGTTATGATAAAGCCTCCCACTCCCTCGAAGCTCCTTAAAAATAAATCTTAAAGATTAATTTCTTAGTTAGTTTAAGCTGAAAACTTCTGGCGTCAGTTAATTGAAAAAACTTTGCGGTATCGGTGAAGGTAGAAAAAGACTGCTTTGTTGTATATTTTCTTCTCGTTCTCAGGAAGTATGAGCATTTAACATCTTACTTGCACACAGTTCATTTCTAATTACGTTGGCGATTTCGGACTAATTTATATGGTTAGACAGATAAACTTACTAAATAGTGTATATTTATTATCTTTTAGTTGTGTAATGTTTGTAAACGAAAAAGTTCAAGAGCATATACCTATAGGTGTATTAATGTCTACAAATTATGTATATGGACGTATGGATGTTTACTCTCTCTCGCTTTACAAAGAAATATACACTCCAAATATTATGTCTCTAAGGCCCGCGGTTTGGGCTGTGCGTTGATATATTAACAGGCAGTCATTCAGTTTACCTTTTATTAGGTACGCTCGCGTTAGAAAGAGACAAAAAGTAGCATATGTTACTCTCCATCTCTCCAACTATCCCCACTTAAAAAATCACGTCAATTCGTTGCTTCGTTTTGCCGTGAAAGAAAGACAAACATACAGACAGGAAGACAGACAGACACACTTTCCCATTTATAATATCAGTAAGTATTAGTAAGTACTAGTAAGTAGAGATAATTTAACAAGCAGTAAGTACATTTCGATCAATAGGCATAAGCCTATACTAATATTAAATGTAAACATAAACTTAATATCTATATTGGGTCATCTGTACATTCATGTATATACGAACAAAACATGCCTTACATAAACATTGAAGTACCTTTGTGTATATCTCAATATTGAATTATCTCCTAGACATACCTTCGTAAATAAATAACACAACAGTGTACTCAGCAACTAAGTATATCAATATTTTAATTATATTTACGGCTATATTGTCAGCCGCGGTTTCGCTCGGGTTAACCTTTCGACGACCACGCGACAGACGCCTGTCGCGCTGCTATTGTCTTTCTATTGTGTCTCGAATCACGTGTGTTCGTAGGTTTAATCTGGCAATATCTATATTAGTGATAACGTCTCAAATAGCACCCAAATTTTGATCACTAGACCATTATTCATGACTAGAGATGGGCAGTGGGTAAAAACCCTGCATTTGGGAATTTACCGGGTAAAAACACTGCATAGAGATGGGTTTCATGCCGGTAATTGGGTATTTACCGCTATGAAACCTATCTCTATGAATGACACAGCAATTATTTATAAGTGTTATAGTAGTTGAGTCTTGAGACCTATCCATTATTTGCGCGGTAACCGTCTGTCTTCGGGGTCTCAAACTCAAATACAATGAAACACTTACAATAGGCCCCAAATTATCACCAGATTGCTAAGTGTGAAACTTAGTTCAACTTTAATTATTTAGTTCAGGAACAAGTAACTTAGCGATGTTTAATTGCTCTGCTTTTGAACAATTTGTAATTACGAACCTCCCCTAATTTACTGCTAAGATACGCAAAAGATTATTTTTTGTTACGAATATTCATTTATTATATTATAAATGAATATTCGTAAAAAAATAATGATAGTAAAATGAATGAGTTTAGTTTAGATAAAAAAAATAACACAAGTAAAGCTCTGCATGTCTGATTCTGATGATGATCTGGACACGGTCAATTCGAGAGGTTCTTGTGTCGGATTCGAGCAAAAGCGACGCCTAGGTGTCACCACTGCAGCAACGGTCGCCTGGAGGACACGCTAGAGCACTCGGTGGAGGTGTGCCCCGCGTGGGCGAGCCATCGACGTGTCCTCTTAGAGGCGATCGGCGGCGGTGACCTCACGCGCCCGGCGCTGGTCCAGCCATGCTTAGGGGCGAGACTGAATGGGATGCCGTCGCCTCCTTCTGCGAAGCAGTTATGCTAGTGAAGGAAGCGGCGGCGCGCGAGAGGCAACGACCATCCTCTCGCCCCGGACAGGGTCCCAGGCGGTAGACGTCGAGAGTCGCAAGACGACTACCGCCCACCGTAGGCGCGGGTCTGCGGATGGCGAGCGATGGGTAGCTAACCGCCCCGCTAGGACCAGGCCCGCGTCGACTGCACGTTAGTGTTCCACGCAACCTCAAAGAGAAGTCAGCACGGGAAGGGGCCCAAAAGGGCCAACGCCTGCCGGGGTTGCGGAATGTTTATAATAGTTACCGTACCCCGGAACTTAAACGGCAACCGAAGGAACATGAGTGGGTTTTAGCCAGTAAAAGTCTGACACGCCCTCCCGCCGCACCCAGGACGGGAGCAGTCATTTGATGACTTTCCACTCCCCAAAAAAAAAGCCTAGCTGTAAGGGTCTGAGGGCAGCTCATCATACCTCCACAGCCCATGGATATTCAGAAGAACTTTTGTATATTGAATATCCCTAATGACTGTAATTGAACTATGAATGACAACCAGCACCAAAGGCTTTACATAGTACATTTAAATTGAAGGCGGTGTGGTAAACGACGAAAATCTGGAAATGTTTGGCACAACCAGTTCCAGGATTTTAAAAAATATAAATATTTGAATGATATTAGATTTTCAACTAAATCGCAACATCGGTTTTGGTACTTACCTATTTATGATTGGCAATCTTCTATTTCAAAAAACATTGAGTTTCAGTCCAATTTAAATATCGACAAATTGTAATCACAAACTCGACGATTTTTGCAGAAAATAGACCAAAACAATTTATTTTGTGAAAAATCGTACAACGTTTATTCCGTGATCGGTATTGCTCGACATGGCTTATTTAGGACTAGCTTTTGGGCGTGACTTTGGCTGCAGGGTATTTGTTTTTATTTTTCATAATTAGCCTTTGCGGCATAAAAATAAACTATTGTGAAAATTTCATCTGTCTAGCTCCAGTAACTTGAGACGTGCGTTCACTACAACTAAAAGTCCTGTCTCTTCATTACATACATTGTCAAAAAAAACCGACCAAGTGCAAGTCGGACTCGCGCACGAAGGGTTCCGTACTATCATCTAAAAAAATACGAAAAAAACACGTTTAGCGTTTATGGGAACACCCCTTAATATTTTATTTTTGTTAATATTTAGTATTTGTTGTTATAGTGGCAATGGAAATACATCATTTGTGAAAGTTTCAGCTTTCTTGCTATCACGGTTTATGAGATACAGCCTGGAGACAGACAGACAGACAGCGGAGGCTTAGTAATAGGGTCCCGTTTTACCCTTTGGGTACGGAACCCTAACAAAGCCGTTTTCTACTGTCTGTCTGTCCCTATGTATCCTTACATCTAAAAAATATACGCAACGGATTTTGAGTATGTTTTGCAGTTTTTTGAATAGATAGGTATAGTGATTCAACACGAAGGTTATGTAAGTATAATACATGCATTTATAGTAGAAAAAAGCGGAATTATCAAAGATTTGCAACACGTGCAAAGCTGGGAAAGCCTATAAAGGTTGAGTTTTATTTTTATGGGTTTTCCTATAAAAACTATCTTTTGTTGAGCTTACAAAACCAGAAATTATAAAAACCGGTGAAGTGTTATCCTCAAAAACGTTGACACGTAAACAAACACGTTCCCATAAAAAAAAATGTAAGGATCACCTCTAACAATCAGATAAGGCATTATTGCGTGCACAGGAATGTTCTGTTCCCGCGGTCCGTTCAGATATTGAATTCTATCAGCTCTTATTGCATAATAAGAGGTGTCGCTTCTCTTATGTAGGAATGTGGCTGGGTAAGATGTCGGGGAATTATGAATATTTGACATTATTTGTTTACGAAACGAATGAAAAAGAAAGCTCCTTTGTGAGATAAATTGGATTATTCCGATCCACTTTGTCGCCATAGGGTGACAGATAGGAAAAAAGTTTGATCTGTCCCCCAGTTTGCAATGTGGGGACAGATCAAACTTTGAACACTCCTCAACAGTTTCATCTGTCCCCCTATCACTGATATGGGGACAGATAAAACTTTTTATTCCTGTTTGTCCCCCACAGAATTTAATACATTAATTCTAAATTCAATTGAAGATTGAAAACTTAAGAGAAGTGTAGGTACTAGGCGACAAAGCGGGGTGACGATTAAACGAAAACGGACTACGAAAAAAACTTGTTATATTGTTTCTCTGTTGGTAAGTTAATGTTATATTGGACTTTACTTTATAATACTTATACACAATCGTACTCGTAAAATCAACATCAGAGACTAAAGAAACATAAGGTTTTTTTTACCTTAATTTTATTTTATACAAAAAAAAATGAAATTGTGTTTTTTTTAATCGTGCATTGTTATCCGAACTGAACGTGCATACCAAATTTTAACTCAATCGGTTGAGGGCAAGTGCCTTAAAATTGAGTTGTAAGATTCCACCCGGACAAACATACATTGCAAGTTAAATAACCTGACACAAAAGGCACAAAATAGCTTCAGAATAGAAAAAACCGCAAACAAGGCAAAAACGACGTGGCAAATAATAAAAAGAAAGAAATTCAATACTCCCAACCAGCAAATTGATCAAATTAAAGTTAATAATAATAATATAGTTGATCCTAAAGTCATTTCTGATATTTTTAACGACTACTTTGTTGACAAAATACAGCCCATAATTAAAGACGGGAGCCAGCCTTACCATACACGTAAGATACATGCAAGATGTAAGTCGATGTTCATGGCACCAAGTGTACCAGATGATATATTTAAAATAATTATGGCACTGAAAAACACAAATAGCGTAGGTTACGAATTTAGGGCATGCAAACCGATAACCGATAATCGATAATTTATCGGTTATCGATCCATTTTGACTAAACGATAAATATCGAAAACAAAAACGATAATTACCGATAATCGATAATTTTTTTACAACGAATTACTAGCCTAAATGACAAAACTATTGATTGTTTGTCATTTCAGCAGACATTTTTCAGCAGCAAAAAAATAGCAACAGTAAGCACACCCTAAAAATCTCTTTAAAATGTGATTATTTCAAATGTGATCTCTTTTAATTATAATACAAAATAATAATTGTATGTTAAGTAATTTATTTAAAGTGCAATAATCCTTAAAATATTTTCTTTACTATTTATTTTAAATGAGAAACTCTTTTAATTATAAAAAGTAATTATTATATTTCAATTTAACTATTATATTAATCGTTAACAAATCTTGTTAAGATGTGTATATTTAAAGTTTTATGACTCAGATATATACCTTTTCAGTATACTACGAAATTATTCAATGTTAGTTTAATTATAGCAAACGTTTAAAAGTGTCAATATAATAATTATTATAATTATTACTCATAATAATTATTATATTATTTTGAAGAGTCTAACTTTTTTAATAATTAAGCAAAAAGCTTCTAAAATTTTATTTAAAAGATCTCTTTAAGAAGAGTTTAGTGAGGAAATTAAAAATGCTATGTTACATAATATAATTTTTTCCTTGGACAACTAACATACGGTTATCTGATCCCAAACTAAGCAGAGCTTGTACTATGGTTAAAAAAACTTGTTTCATTTATTTTTCAGTATGTTATATTACTTTTTATTTAAGGCAAGTAATTGCATTAGATTATCCATTCATTTACATGCAAAAAACAAGTTTTTGTATTTATTTTTATAAATAACGACAATTATCGGTAATTACCGGTTTTTATCGAAAAAAAAACCGATATTTTTCATTTTATCGATTATCGGAATATTTCGATAATTGCATGCCCTAGTTACGATGGCATCGCCACAAATGTGATAAAATCGGTGGCAAAGAAATTATGTGCCCACTTAAGTTATTTACTTAATCTCAGTATAGGTGCTGGTGTATACCCAGATGCTTTGAAAATTGCCATTGTTAAACCATTATTTAAAAAGGAAAATAGAGAGCTAGTAGAAAATTATAGGCCAGTCTCACTGATTTCTATCATTTCAAAAATATTTGAAAAATATATTCATATAGAGCTTTTTAAATACCTTGACAAATATAATATTCTGTGTGAGCAACAAAAAGGTTTCAGACCAAGAAAAACTATAAATATGGCGATTTATGACTTTATATATAATGTCATAAATAATGTAGATAAGCGAAACCCAGTCTGCGCCATTTTTTGCGACATGACGCAGGCATTTGATTATGTCCACCATCCTACGTTACTGACAAAACTAGAAGCTTATGGTATAAGGGGTAATGTTTTAGAACTATTTCAATCTTATTTACAAAACAGACGACAAGTAACTGAAATTAACAGGATAAATTTAACCAATAAACATGACGAGATATTTAGATCAGAAGAGCGAAAAGTTAGTTATGGGGTACCACAGGGTAGTGTACTGGGTCCATTGCTATTTATAATATATATTAATGACTTACCGGAAGTGATTGAACAACCATTGACATTATTTGCAGATGACAGTACCGTGACAATACCCTCGAAAAGCGTTGATACATTTCAAATTGACATTAATAATTCGTTAAAATTGATTATAAAATGGTTAGAGGAAAATAATTTAAGAATAAATTTAGGTAAAACAAAAATAATCCAATTCAACCAACGCTTAACAGTTATGGAAAATCTTGATGTGCAATATGACAATAATAAAATTAACGAGGTAGTTAGTACTAAATTTCTAGGGCTAGAAATAGATAAAAAACTTAGCTGGAAACAGCACATTGAGTTACTTTGCAAGAAGCTAAGTACATCTGCATATGCTCTCTATACCTTATCGGCTATTGTAAATCTAGACGCATGCCTAACTGCGTACTATGGTATGGTCGAATGCCATCTGCGATACGGAGTTATCTTTTGGGGCAACTCAACCGAAAAGGAAACGGCATTAAAGGCACAAAAAAGATGCATTCGGTCTATTTTTAAATTGAAGAGTACTGATAGCTGCGTGCCATATTTTAAACAATATAAATTATTAACCCTACCTTGCTTATACATTTTAGAAATGGCAGTTTTCGTAAAATTAAACCCGGATCGCTTCGCACGAATGGCTGACATGTTTCCACGGAATAGGCGTGACAACAGTAGTCTATGTATCCCTAGTTGTAGAACAACTCTGATGCGCAAGGGTGTCTGCTGCATGGCACCGGTGATATATAATAAAATACCAAGTTGTTGGAAAGAATATAATTTGGCATTATTCAAAAAAAGACTGCGTAACTTTTTAGTAGACAAAGCTTATTATAGTGTTGCAGATTTTTTATTAGAGAAAGACATTGTTTGACTATTTTAAATATTGTATTTAGTTATAAGAAATTGTGACATTACTGTATTATTGACTGATGAATTTGAATTAACTTTTTTTTTTAATTTATTTATTTAATGAATGATAAGCTAGAATTATATTATTAAATGGTAAATACTTATTGGTAAACGCTTGTACTACTTTTGCATGCCCTGTAATTGGCAAAATATGGCAGATTTTTATTATATTATATTATGTACCACCTTATTTGTACCCATATTTGCAAAATAAAATATCTTTATCTTTATCTTTATCTTTAAATAAAAGCTTGTAAAAAAGTGCATTCGTACAAAGCACCTCTTCTTTTATGTAAAAAGATTAAAAATCATAACCAATTCGTTTGTCTTTGCCGGAGGTCAAAGAAACCCGTAAATAGGAAAAAAGATTGACTGGGAAGTTATTAAAAACCTCGGAAGCCCGGAGATAAAAAAGAATCTCCAAAAATAATCTAACACCGCCATTCAATATGCGCGTGGATTTAAGTATCCCATCAAGAACTGACGCCTGACGTCTATAAGTGGGTAAAAAAGATCGCGGATAAACCTCTGTTTTCTCCAAGACCCCAGTTATAGAGTGAAATTGTAAGAAATGTTTTTTCCCTTAGATTTTTCGAGACAGTAAAGGGTGCGTCATTTATCAATGTCTAGTAAAACAGCGTGTTTCTTTGAATTAGATTTAGTACTCCAGTTTCTATTGCAACATTTGTAGAACACTTTTTATTGTTTTCTAGACGATGTGCTTTAGAGATGGCAAAAACTTTAATGACTTTTCTTGACTGATTGGTTGGTTTTTCTGCGTTACAAAGTCGGATAGATTAATTTTCAGGAGGTTTCAAAGAAGTCGTTCCTCATTTATCTTTAAAAATAATTACAATTCTGCTGTCAGTGTTAAAATTAAATCTTATCAAAGCAAAAAAAAGGAACGTCTCAATCGGGAATTTCCACAAATTGTTCTGATTCAATCACTTGAACAGTATCTGTCCAGGTCGAATTACAAAATTCTCGGAATTGTCTTCACGCACTTTCGAACGGTTTCCGATCCTAACAACCGCGTTTGCGATTGAGTTAGTGCAGTTCTTCTGTCAATTTTAATGCAATTTGGTACTGCGGTTAAAGCTCGAACCTCAAGAAAAGACTTTGGACAAACTTTTATTGTGTCGAAAAGGTACAAAGGAAATTTTCGAAATCTGTTCACTACAAGTGCTTTCGCTCCTCTGGGTCCTATGTAGATTTGTTGAGAAAGTATAGTCTAATGAAACTCTCCAGCCGGCGAATATTGCTAGAAACCACATTTTTATATGACCTCTGAAAGAGTTCATATTATTGTACTGAGATCTGCAATAAGATATGTTATTTGGTTCCCAGAGGAGTGCATATACGCTCAGTAAGTAACCAACCATAATTGTTAGCTTTTAAGTAACATTGTATGTATTTATTATTTTGTATTTTTTTTGTTTAACCAAATAAAATAAAATAAAGGATTTCGTATGCATCCGCAAAAATCAGTATTCACGCGAACGAAGTTCGAAATTAGTGGCCTCATTTACTAAAAGTCATGTATTCGCAAAAGTCTTGACACTCCAACCAGGGTGGAAGAAATCATTTGATTTTTTCCTATCCTCAAAAAAAGTTATAATCTTCGGAACATAATTATTGTTTCGATCATAAAAAACTTTCACTATTAGTAAGCTGCACTATTTAGACATGTAAACTTTCTCTAGTTTTCTACAGACTTCATAAAAGCCCATTATGGAGATCTTTATATAAAAAATAGAATATTCAAACAAAGCTCCACACTTACCATTCATTGAACAATATTACTTTTATTAAACCCCTCTGTTATAACTATGGCTACGTAATAGGAACATCCTGAGCGCTTATTATCCCATATAAAGAGTTTAGCTCCGTTTTCCAGTAGCATTAATTAATTTTGTCGTATAAGGATTAACTAATAATCCCACATACCGTATTAAAATATTACAGGATGGAGACGTCCCGAAATTCAGTGGATTATTCATTGTTACTTTACTTACAGGTGTACTTAAGATCATGTTACAAAGCATTTAAATTGTCTAACAATGTAGATGTTACGACGCGAGCGTGTTGGAATTGCACACTTCTTGTACATCTACTTATATTCTGTACTAATATAGGAAAGATTTGTTTGTAATGGATAAAGTCTAAAACTGCTGAACCAATTTTTTTAGTTCATTAATATAAAACTACGTTATCATTGTCTAAAGTTAATCTTCCAACCTCTATCTATATATATATCTATCTTCTAACCCCTTAAGAGGTGAAATTAACAAAAAAATCTTTTCTTTGTGTGTACCTACCTACTCTTCACAAATTACACGCAGACAGACAGTTAGTTTACCATATTAATATTAAAAGATGCTTAAGCATCGGACACTAACTACCAATAACCCAATATTTATTTCTCCAGAAAAACTCCGTCCAAAAAGCTCTTCTTCTGCGTAAATAAGTAAGTTCTTTCAAACCGTTAACTCTAAATTAATCTCCGTGGTTCTTACTTTAAAGAGAAAAATTCTGCAAAGTGTGCAATCGTGCGGAAGTTTTCTGATAGCAAGCTAAGTGTCGCTTTTCCTATTATGTTCATGACGTCATTCTTGTTACGACACCCTTCAATTAAGTTACTGAGGCTAAAGAATATCCCTGTACAAATAAGTGCTTTGGACTCCTTCCAAAATGTATCTTGTGTTTTTTTTTTTGTTAAAACGGTGTGGAACATTGTTGTCGTCTATATTTATTAATGTTTTCCCTGCACACTTAATTTTAATTTCAGAAAGGAAACATTACTTTCCCTTGTGACATCGCGACATAACCTCTAATTTACATAATAAAATAATAAACCATTTACTAAACAAAATGAACCTTTTAAAATAAACAAAAGCATTTATCAAGAATAACCCTCGCTTATAAAACGATATAAGTTGACCTAAAAATGTCCTGGCCATCATTTATCAACGTAGATGACATAATGTTGGATGTATGTCAGCTGTGACCATCACGAACATCACTTATGCTGCAGTGGGCGGCGACCTTTATAATTAATTGATCAATTATTCACCGTTAAAAGGTTTTTGGAAACATGACGAGATTTGTAGTTTTAAAACGTTGGGCTATACATTTTTTTTTTTTTATAAAACGGTATTCCACGTTCGTTTACAAACATAATATAAACCATTAAACCCTATCCGCCTTATTACAAAACAAGGTTTTTCTCTAAACCAGGTTTAAACCATTGAGCTAGGTTTTGTATTTTGAATCTTATTCTGATACGATCAAGATTCGAAATACAAAACCTAGCTCAATGGTTTAAACCTGGTTTAGAGAAAAACCTTGTTTTGTAATAAGGTGGTATAAGTATAAGCCGTATTTTTGTTCGATTCGGGAATCTACCCCGCGATACACAGCACAACAGCGATTGACTGCTTGCATTTTGCATTTGCTAGCAAAGATGTTGACACACAAGTATATACACTATTTTTTTATTTTTTTTTATTCTATATTTTTAGGCCTATTTATACTACATGTATATGTAATGTGATAGAATCCTGAACAAAAGGCAAGCTCCTTCACTGTTAGGGTTTGAGAGTGCTTTATTTATTATATTATTATACACTACTAGCTTCTGCCCGAGACTTCGTCCGCGTGGATTTTTCCTGAATTTTCTTTGCTATAAACCTCACGGAGCCCGAGACCTTTCCAATGAATGCAAAACCGTGGTAATCGGTTCGTGCGTTCTGAAGTTACAGCGTCAGGAAGGAAACAACTTATTTTTATATAGTAGATTACTATTTATTTAACGGCAAACAAAGCCGCTGTTAACTATACTGACAATGTCAAAGTAAATTTAATTTAAGAGATGAGCAATCTAATGAGATAAATTAGTAAATACACGAACGTATCTTTAATTACACGTCCATTAAAATCCACCTTCACCTTTAATTCGAAAAGTGTTCAAATTCAATATCCACGATCTCTCAAAGATTAAGTGAACTGGACCAATGATTTCTCTTTATCTCCGGTTATCAGGGATCTACAGAATTCAAGGTATTAGGCTGTGACAGGGGACAGACTAAACAATCTTGGGACCACAACGGCCTCGAGGGAAAATTAGGAGATTAGGAAGGGAGTGCCACAGGAGTTATTTGACACTAGGGATTATACCGAAGTGTATATTTCAGCCAATGATGTTTTCATCGATTACGTCTCTGAGGATTACTGGGAATTCGTTCGAAGACGTTTTGGGATAATGTGTGCGGTGAAACGTAGTGATAACCTGTGTAATTCAAATTTTCGCGTTTTTTTTTGCAACGTAAAATGTCAGTACTATACAAAATGGTACCTTATTATTCGTTTAGTTTTATGCATTATACTGTCAGTAAACACATTTACCTTGTTATAACAGTTTGAATATTCTGATAAAAATTAGCCAAGCACTAGTCTTACTTTGCTATATCGGGTTTCTTGAACATAACGATCAAATAAAATCCAACAATAAAATCTAGCAGAAACTCCGAAAATGTAAGTTTTTGTATGGTTAGTTATTATGGTTAAGAATATCCACCATCCCTTTAATTATTGACTCTCTCTTATTTTTACTATTTGTCAGTCTTCGTGAACGAAGCTCAAAAAATATATAGGCACATTTACAAATATAATTATCAACAATTTTAAAGTGTGTTTTTTAATTTATTTAACTAATATATTATATTATGTTCTTTTTGTTCAAAGAACATTGCTTCACTAGCTATGCAGCACAGCATCCAAAACTTTCACCACTGATTGTACCATCAAATAATAATCAAGAACAGTCTGTAATTATTCAAAATAGTTCTAATTAATAGCCAATTCGGTCCTCGTTAATATTATTACCAACATTGTCTCCTCAGTTAACCGTTCTGCATGTATTGTTTGTATGGTAATATAATTTGCAGGACGCATACTGGAGCCAATTAATAGTTTGTGTTTTGAATATACACTATAACTAGTAGAGAGCTTGCGATGTATAATAATACTCATGTATGTAATTGTCGTAGTAATATTTGTTTTATGCAAAGTATTGTTATACGTATATTTCCTATTCACTTATAATCAGTGTTGTAATTATATATTTTGGCAACCTCCAAAGGGTTTTATTTAAAATCGCATTACCTGCTTTTTAGTTTCTGCTCCGCTCCTGTAGGTGATATAGCCTAGAGACTATAAGCTTATAGCCTATAGCTTTTTTTGATAAATGCACGTTCGGTGTTTCTTGTAGAAAAATGTGAAGTTACAGTTTCACGAATAATCATTCGTTTTTTATGAATTGGAGAAAACTACTTTCGCCAGCCGCGATTTATGCGAACAATAAATAAAAAATATGTATTAGCTACGGTTTCTATAACGTAGCACTAAGACGGTCATTCTCCGATTCGGCGTTATTTGCCTAATTACCGTAACCATTTTTATTTTTCACTGATTTACCTTAAACCCATTAAAATATGAAACTAGTAAAAAATACGAATTCAATAATAAATGAGGCATGTTTTAATTACTGGTAGTTTTCTAGTTATTGAGACTTAAAAAAATTATGAGTACGGTAATTAGAAAAGTTTAATATCTTATGCCACGGTAATTAGAAAACACTGTCAATTTTAAGTAAAATGTGATATAATATAATAAAAATAACACACATTAATAATTTGTATACATCTATTTATATAAAATGAATCCCTATTTCCTTTTATCATCTTTGGACCGATTTCACTAATTCTTTGTTGTGTTTGTTATTGTTTGGAGAAGGTTCTTATGGAAAAAAAAATTGAAAATTAAAAGGGTACTTTAGAGTAGTGTAGGTTAGAGTAGAGTAGGGTAGAGTGGAATATAGTAGGGTAGGCTAGAGCAGGCTAGAGTGGGATATAGTAGGGTAGGCTAGAGTAGGCTAGTGTAGGGTATAGTAGGAGTGAAGCCGCGTTATTTTCATACAGATTATTTACATTTTTAAATATTGATATAAAAAAACAAAAACTTGTAAGAATATAAAAAACAGTAGCCCAACGGCATCGGGAACAGGGTCCCAGCTACCGGTGATCAGGGCTTCAGAGAGAAGAACTTCCTAACGATGCGAGCCGTGTTCAAAAGCTTCTGAATGAAGCCCTAGATCCAGCCATCTGACGAGAGCCTCCTTAGGTGTTGGTCGAGACTCTTGGCTATTAAACCATTGGCAGGAACCACTATCGGCACATGACCGTTGAGTCCACATTCAACATGTCAACAATCTCGCGAGCCAAGTCGATACTTAATTTTTATTATCTTTCTCGGTCTTCACAAGGTTCTTGTCACGCGGGATCGTTACGTCAACGAGCATTGCGCGCCGCTCCAATCGATCCACCACCACTATATCAGGCTTGTTTGCTACAACAGTCCTTTCAGTGATGATGTATCGACCCCAGTACAATGTGACATTGCCATCTTCAGATTCTACGAGGCCGTATCTCAGAGCAAGTTGCTGATTGATAATCCTGGCTACTAGGTTGTGCCCATTCAAGTCCTCTTTGTTAGCAAGACGAGAATAATCAGAGATAGTGTGTCGAATCGTTCTCCCGGCAGATGACACGCCCGACATAAGTCAACCGTACCATCTTTCACAATAAATTCCCGATAATTTTTCGTCATGATAACCTCATCCATAATTGTACAGACAAAACCTTCGGTTTCCCCAAATAGTTCACCAAATTGTAGCTACTAAACTGACACTAAAAAGTCTACATCGGGTCCATGCAGGGCCCGGAAAAACCGCCCGTGTAGCGCCTTACTCTACTATACTTCCTCATGATCCTTTGCCTCAAGCACTACAAGTTTGCGCCAGTTCTCTTTAGTTAAGGAGAGCGGAGTGAGGTTCTTGACCACAGTGACCACATCTTGGATTCTCGGTGCTGACGTGGGGAACCACGTCAGCTTTAAGGAAATATTCTCGGAGATACAACCTCCGGGTCTCGCGGTTGAGGAGAGACTTAGCATTAAGAAAGCCTTGTCCTCCACATATCCGCGGGATTATATATATATCCCGCGGATATGCCTCATCAACTCATCACTGATGATCGCAGGTGATGCTCAAGCGCGCTTTGCATGTAGGTTGACTTCTGTACCCATCTATGTTGAGGCTACAGTTAGTAAAGAAGAATTAATTTTTCATACAACGGTAATTATAAACATACGGTAATTAGTATACGGTAATTAGAAAACGATAGATTTTCTTAAAAATTTCGGAAACCAACAAAATATGCAAATACTAGCTTATTACAACGTACGGAGGCCAAAGTACTGCCTCGATTTACATGATCGACTTAGGTCTAACTTAAAAAATCAAATTTATATAATGTGAAACGGTAATTAGAAAAGTTTGTAACCAAGGTTACGGTAATTATATACAAGAGCGCTTTATTAGCGGTACACTAACGTTAGAGACATGCAACTGCTCATGTTTCGCGGTACACATGGAGGAGACGAGACGCGTTCGGAAGTAATGTGCCAAATACTGTTTTTTAGGGGTGTGCACTCGAGAATAGAATATGTCACGGTAATTATAACTTTCCATCGGACATCCGATAATTTAATGATAATTATTAATAGGCTGTTTCTAGTGAGTCAATATTTTACTATGCGATACACGTTGTTTAACACCATTTAAAATGTTGAATAGATCAAAGTTAACCTGTAAGTCATAAAAATTACAAGTAAGTTTTAACATTAAGACAGTGTGCGGACACGTTACGGTAATTAGAGAACAGAGGTTTTTGAACTTAGATTAAATTAATTTAGTCTTAAATACTTTAAACATACGCCTGTGTTTTTGTTTATGGCTAGATAGGGATGCTATCTAACATATAAAAAATATTGGATGATTAAATATGATAAAAGTACGGATTATTCAAGCCCGGACACGTAAAATTTGCTTATCGGAGAATGGCCGAAGACACTACTTAACAGTGTCCTACGAAATGCTACGATTTCGTAGCACTTCGTAGCATACGAAGTTAAGGGTTGTGACAGAAAAGGGTTAGATAATATTATTTTTCTCTTTGCAATAAAATGTTTTTATTTTAATAATAACACACGATAAGAAAATTTAAACGCGAAAAATATGCTCAAAATAGTAAAATATATCAATGATAACTATCAATATATCAATGACATATAAGTACTATTTTACTAATTACTACATTTTAATATTTATAAATGACTTCAAACTTAAACATTTATTTAAAAAGCTTCTCCGTTTTCCTAATTCATCTTCTTAATCCCCGAAAACCTTCTCGGCCAAAACAAACGCGGTAACGAAAACAGACTTATTTTGTTTGGAATATTGTCTGCTTTGTTTAAATAAAATTATTCTGTGGAGCATGAGACTGCTATCGATGTAAGTAGCTGTTATCTGTTTAACCTCCAAACTATGCTAAAGCTGGATCAAGCGAGACCATTAATATTCTCGCGTTGAATAGATTTACTAATATTAGGTATCAGTATTTTTAGGGTTCGTCGAAGGGATAAAAGAAACCCTTATTAAAGTTTCGTTGCCTGTCGCTGTATCACTACCGAGACTGTTTTTTTTTTCAGGAACATGTCGAGACTTCACGTGGAAATTAATACTTAGATCCACAATACTATAAACTTTTTGAAATTTAACTTAAAATTATTCAAAAACGATCAAAATACACCCGTCTGAATTTAAACGTTCAACATGTCGCTGAGACAGTTTCCCAATGCCTATTAACTTTTTAATATTAAATATTATCTATTATATACAAGGTGTATTTTTGGTCTTGCTCAACCCGCTAGGAGATGATTCTACTCATAAAAACAAACAACTTTCATTATGGAACCAACTCTGAAATCGCGAAAAAAATATCAGCTGGTTCATACATTATAGCCCGAGGGCATTGAACTTTTCTTAGGAACAGCTGATATTTTTTTCGCGATTTCAGAGTTGGTTCCATAGCAAAGGTTGTTTGTTTTCATGAGTAGAATCATCTCCTAACGGGTTGAGCAAGACTAAAAATACACCTTGTATATATATATATATAATATCGGGTCAACGCACATCTCAAACCGCTGCTCCTAGACACATGAAAGGCACACCTTCAAGAGGGAGAGAGAGAGAGAGAGAGAGAGAGAGAGAGAGAGAAAGTATCTACTAAGATAAGATTTTTGGGAATCCGACCCCTGAAGGGTAATATAATAATTGGAAGTTCGACACCTGCGCAGGCAAAACCACGGGAAGAAGTTAGTCTATTATTAGTCCAATTAAGTATATAATATTGGTCGGGTTTTTTAATTTGTATGAAGTGCATGCCACTAACATGCCTTCGGTGCACGAGGCCAACTCGCACTTGACCCAATCTTTATAAAAAGAATGAATATTATTGGATTACTGTAATATAAGAATTCTGTTAAAGTTTCTGATCGTTGTTAAACGTTTATAAATTCTAAAATTTAAGTGCTTCTTTTACTGAAGAATAGAGACTATACAACGTAATAAAAGATAAATGTCCTAATAAAAATATAACTCTGAAATATTAGTTCTACCACATATAGAATTATTGTTTACTGGAATTTAGGTCTGTAATTTATTATTTGTGCGTGCGGGGTTTGTCTGCCTCAAGTAGTTACTACCGTTTAAATTTATATATTTCACAAATAAACATTAATATTTGAGCATAAAAATAAAGATTAGATTTTTCAGCGCCGGGCTGCACACGTCAAAAACAGATATTTTCATTTCTACATAAAACTGTATTTAACAACTGCTAAAGAAAGCGTTAATTCAGTTTCATTTAAAGTTATTCTGGTCTCATTGAAATACCCTTCATTCAAATATATTGAAATGCTTTTGAAATTGTTTTTTTTTTATTTCACATACTTATGTTATACTTATGTAATTTCGTTTACTTTAGACTGCAGCGACATTGGTGAAAAGCATCGTTAGAAAAAGGAAGGAAATGGAAAACCTAAACTTATCCTTATCTATACTAATATTATAAATGGGAAAGTGTGTCTGTCTGTCTGTCTGTCTGTTTGTCTTTCTTTCACGGCAAAACGGAGCGACGAATTGACGTGATTTTTTAAGTGGAGATAGTTGAAGGGATGGAGAGTAACATAGGCTACTTTTTGTCTCTTTCTAACGCGAGCGAAGCCGCGGGCAAAAGCTAGTATATTATGAAACAGATTCTTGTATCGTTAGTCTATCGTTCGATAAACTTAAACTCCCGCATATCTAGATAATTAGCAATGTAGAATAGGTGGTAAGATAGAGTTCGGTACGAAATGTAAAATTACTTAGCGTAAGCTTTTATCAATCCCATACATTCAACAATCTATTCTATATACTATTCTACAAAGCCACCTATATAGAAATGCTGAACGCATTGTCATGTCGGTTACTAAAGACAAAGTCATTCGTGAGGAAGGTTTAGGTATATTATACATACAAATTATAATACCTAGAGAAAGACCGAGAATTTAAAAGATCTGTGACATCCTCGAGAAGCTGGAATGGATTAATGATTTTGCTATGAGCGAGCATGCCATTCAAAGTTAATTTCTTTGCATGAGCTTTGCAGATCTTTGCCCTTCAGTGGGAGAATTTTAAACCAGTATTAAAAGTACTGTAATAGTGTTACTAACTGCTCATATTCACTCGCTTGGTAGTCGATCATCTCTTATATTTTGTAAAGAGCCTTTTTATTACATAGCAACAACTTTTGTCGGTCTCAAATATCCATACGACATCGTACGAAGATTTATTGGTGTGGGCTCAATTTGATACTTTACTCATCTTTGCGTAAATAGAAAACTTGTAACGGCGGACTACAAAATTCAATCTTCATGTAAACAATGCGAATCTCGTGGCGAGAACCTAAATATTTACAAATAGGAAAACCGGTAAACAATCGTGCTTGGATAAATGAAATTGGAGCTTAATTGGATTAAATTTAGAGGCATGTAAAATAAATGGGATAATAAATGTACAACAGTGGTTCATTTATTTCTTTGAAAGTTATACATCAATTGGCTTGCCATATAATGAACGCATTGCTCAAACTCCTTTCGGGATATGTTCTTGGCAAAGATTGAGTATCCATATTTTTTATTCCAAACCTGAAAGGGGAAAATAGGGAATGGATTTTCCGACTTTCACACGGTTGAAACTGAGGCTGAAGACTAATATTCTACATTCTTTTTATAATATATTACTTAACGATAGTTATTACTTTTTTAAAACCATTTATATTATAACCAGTAGACTAACGTGTTGACGCACGTAAACAAACGATCATTCCTAAATCTCTTCTTCTATCTTTCCTTCAATAATAAAGATAAACTTGGATGAACCAAGTTAACTTGACTCAGTAAAGCTCTGCTAGCCAAGAATTTACTCGCTACTTATTTATTCGACGAAATAAAATATTTTTGATAGGCCTCCCTGCTGACTTTTTTATATTCTTTTGGCGTGTTGAAAACTTTCTTAGCGATAGTTTGAATACTTTTAACTTTTATATTGGTTTTTTGATCTGTTTTTTTTTTGGGTATAGAATATACATTCTTCTATTTTTTCTAGCTCCATAACTTGGTTAAGTCGTTTTAAAGTATATGTTTGTCAATCTTTCACGCAAAAACTACTGAATGAATTTTGATGAAACTTTATAGTAATATAACTTACACATCAATATTTTACACATTCTGGGTTATTTTAATCGTTTACGTAAAAACTACTGAATCTTTAAAATAATAAAACTTACACAGCAATATTACATGCTACATACGGGAACGGAGCAGTAACCAAAGGGTGAAAACACGTGTAAAACCGCGGTACACACTAGTATAATATAAATTAGAATAGAAGCAAAGATAATTTTGGACTAGAAATCATTATTAGCCGTTAATATAGTAACTAAATATCAGTTAAATTTATTGGCATGTGCTGATATTTAACATTACTTCATTAATTACAAAATAATTATTATCCACAATATAATATAGTCAATATAACCAGAAAATTAATCAAAACTCAGGTACTTTTCGAAATATTCCACTCAATGTATTAGACTATTAATCAATAATTAATTACTGCATACTTGTCTATCATCTGACCTCTAGTTAATAAATTTCAGGGCGTTAATTAACTCTTGAACAACTCAATAGTTTCTGTTCGGCCTTCTAATGTTTGACCGCCTTTGTCATAACGCCTCAAATCTAACAATTAACCCTAAATAGGGTAAATAGGGTAAAGGGCCCTTGAATTTGTATTTTCGTGTTACGTTAACGAGTCTTGCTACTTGTTTGATGGAAGTGAGTTTATAATTTGTCACTGTTCATTATTGTCAGACTAATATATTTAGGAAACTGTTAAGAGTTAATTTTCTAGGAAAGTGGAATTCTGTGGGGTTGTTTGTTTAATATATCATCATCTCCCTAGCCTTTTTCCCAATCGTGCTGGGGTCGGCTGCCAGCCTAACCGGATTCAGCTGGATACCGGTGTTTTACGTGGAGCGACTGCCCTGACCTCCACAACCCAGTAACTGGGCGACACGATACCTCTTGGTTAGACTGGTCATAGTTTCTGGCTAACCAGTAACGACTGTCAAAGTTCTACGAATAACAACCGGGACCAACGGCTTTACGTGCTTTCCGAGGCACGGGATGTCAGTGATGTCTAAGAGATGAGAAGTTTTTATAACTTCGAACACACGTGATTCAGGGCACAATAGAAAGACAATGGCAGCGCGACAGCCGGCTGTCGCTTGATCGCTGAAAGGTTAAACGAATTTATCAAGCGAAGTTCTATACTAAAACAAAGAACAATGACAACACCTTAATAGGGGCAATTTAGACGCAAATCTAGACAATTTCGCTGTTGTTTGTGTACGAATTAGTTAAAAACTGTACGTTTAACGCCACTTTTATTTTGTTACGTTGAATAGGGCATAAGTTCGTCTCAAGGTCGTCCTTGCTTCACTGATTTTCTTAATAGGAGCCCTGTTAATTGTTTTGTAACCCTCGGGATCAGAGATTAGGTGAGATTTCTAAGTTTAAGAGAAAACACAAGAATCGTTTTAAGTTTAATTTTCAGATAGTGCTAAACTGCTCAACTAATCATTCTAACTTGGTTTAACTTCTTATAGACTTAAATTCGATTTTTAACTATATTAAAGTTACTCAAACTGTTTTAACGATGAAACTCTTTTGGAAATTGTTTGATGGAGCCCTGAATAATCAAGAACTAGCTATTAATTATTGATAAAGCTCTACCCAGACACACCAACGGGTTTTGGGACGCCCGCATTCATCTTGAAATCGTAGTACCATCTTTAAGCTAGACGTCCGTATACTACGTGTGCCGTGATCTCCACTCCAAGACCGCTATTCCACTGGCGTTTTACGAGCGTGGACGTTTTCCCAACGTCAGATATCGTCATACATTAACGTCACGTGTCTAATGTATGACGATCTCAGTCGTTGAAGAAACGCTAACGCTTATAAAACGCCAGTGGGAAAGCGGCCTACCACGTGTCGACCCCAGCGACAGACGTGTCTGTCCGTCTGCACGCGTGACCAAGATCGTGTATGCAATATTTTAAAATGAAATCAAAATTATGATCTAAATTAAAAAGAGCACAATTATTTTAAGTCCTTGGTTCTATTAAGTATTTTCTAGTATTGTTTAGAGCTCAACGACCAAAGATTAATAAGTAAATAAATGCAGCTGGTTCAATAATATCACGAATCTTTGAAACAAACAATATCTAAGCTTGTTTTCAATCTCGCGGGAAATTTTACAGGCTAGGTATTTTGTAAGATATTCTTTATTAGCTTGTAGAAACCAAGATTAGGTACTTTTCCACTTACAGCTTAAGTATTTTGCCTTATTAATTTACCTAAAAAAAAGCACGCGGTCTCTTCTTTTCCCCATTTTATTTTTTAATTAAATCTATCGATAAATTGAATTTTAATAAGGAAATCCTATTAACTTAATTTTTTCTTATTCTATTTCCGAGGACTTATAAAGTAAACAGGCTAAGGTAGGTATTAAATCGTATTTGGAAGCTTGACGAATCAATTAATGAATAATTAATCAACTTTTAAGGGCTGTGCTACACAAAAGCGTTGACGTGGCGTTATTATTAGTTTTTGTATTTATTTATTTTTCATACATAGAGCAGATATTAATAAGAGGCAGTTTGTTAAATATTTTTTGTTCATTGATTTCACTCTTTTATTACACCTTATCAAAAATCTCACTAATACTCTAGGGAGTACTCACAAGACAATCAAAGGAGCGGTCGAAACCGTAGAACACTACTAGTTAAATACATACTTGACAAAGCTGACGAAGACTTTTTTTTTATTCAATGCTAATATTATAAATGCGAAAGTAACTCTGTCTGTCATTCTTTCACGACAAAACTACTGAATCGATATCCCAAAAATCCCACGGGAACGGGTACTACGAGGTTAAAACCGCGGGAACAGCCAGTCTAATAATAAAATAAACTACAGCAAAACGAACAAAATTTCGTAAACTAAAAGTATTGGACGGGAAATCGGGCAACCTATTATTGTTTCAAATTGATTCAAAGATTATACAGTATAGCCAGCACAAAAGAAGATAAAAGGGAAAATAAAACCAATTCAAAGTTATTTTAGCTTACGGACCCGTGAAATCCGTGGAAGACAAACAAAAACTTTTACGGATCATTTAGGAGATTGCCTGAACGCGGTAGACTTTCGTAGCCCGTAGACATTTGGCGTAGCAAGTGCTACGAGAAATTGTCTTTGAATGTGTCAGCCATATTTGAAAAATGACGTGCGGTTTTTGGATCTGGTTTCAGAAAAGAAAAAAGGATTAAAGGCTTAACTCGATACAATTTGTTATCGCTATGTAAGTGCGTTGTCATCCTACTGAGGAAGACCGCGTCGACGGCGCGTTAGTGTTCCACGCGCGCCTCAAAGAGAAGGAGTCAGCACAGAAAGGGGCCCAACAGGGCCAACGCCTGCCGGGGTTGCGGAATGTTTATAATAGTTACCGTGACCCTGGAACATAAAGGGCAATCGAAGGAACATGAGTGGGTTTTAGTCAGTAAGAGTCTGACACGCCCTCCCGCCGCACCCAGGACGGGAACAGTCATTGGATGATTCCACTCACCAAAAAAAAAAAAAAAACTACTGAGGAATGAGGTTAGTGATGAAAAAATACTTCACGTATTTCGTTAAAATTTTACAGTAATATGGGTTATAATAACGGGCCTGCTGGTCTAGTGGTTAGTAACCCTGACTGCTAAGCCGGAGGCCGTGGGTTCGATTCCCACCCAGGAAAAACTTTGTGTGATGAGCACGAATGTTTGTTCTGTGTCTGGGTGTGATTTATCTATAATATGTATGTATTTAAAAATTATATACGTATGTTTATCAGTTGTCTGGTTACCATAGTACAAGCTCTGCTTAGTTTGGGATCAGATGGCCGTGTGTGAGTTGTCCCAGGATATTTAATTATATTTATAATGTTCTTAAAAATAACACATAGGCTGCAACGGCTAAATGTTATGCCGTTGGACATAACATTTAGCTATGACCAACGGTAGCGTAGTAGTTACCAAGACTACAACGTGGAAACAGCCAGTACAAGATAATAAATTCATGGACATTATTTTGTATTCAAACCTTACCTAGACCTTTCTCTCATTAGGGATTTAAAGCATATTTAACATAGTAGGTACCTTGACCCTAAAATAATAGCTCTTAAGCCTAACAGTCTAAAACGCGACGGTATTACAAAAACAATAAAATTCGTACCTGACCTAGTAACAAAACTTTACAACACCATAAATGTAAGCTGAATTTGTCAGAATTCAATATGGTAGCTTTTATACCTACCACCTTAATTCATTGAATTCTCGAAGCGTGTATAAAGATCGTACTCAACCCCAGTTTTATTATTTACCCCTTAAAGTCATATTATCAACATGACCACAAGCCACAAAAAGGGTCCAGAGGTACTAAAAATAAAATAGAACCTGAAAAAACTCGTTAACTTAGTTTTATTTTGATAAATACGGCCTTTACTGGGTAACTTCTGTTTACTTTTAACCTCTAAAAGAGTCGCTTTGGTCTATTGGGATTACAGTAAAACGATTTCAGTACATTACTGTTTTTTACAACTAGTTATGGGAGAAAATTTACTTCAGAGGCGTGAGGGACTAGGTTCGTTCGGCTCCTCCGTTAAAAGGACAAGATCCTCAGGGTCTAACTGCACGAAAATTGTTGTCAGAAATATAAACAAGTGGAATATAAAATGTCAGTTCACATGTTCCGTGACAGATGTAAAATACTTGTAACACCACTTTAAGAAAATATAAATATATCAGCTGCAATCCGTTAAAATAAAACTAATAAGTAAATCTTGTTAGAAAAGGTAAAAATGCTGAACGATAACTTTTACAAACACATTGATATTACTTTTCAATTTCCATGAATTTCATCTTCATTTTGTAGTTTCTGTTTTTATCCATACTAATATTATAAATGGGAAAGTGTGTCTGTCTGTCTGTCTGTCTGTATGTATGTTTGTCTTTCTTTCACGGCAAAACGGAGCGACGAATTGACGTGATTTTTTAATCCATACTAATATTATAAATGGTAAAGTGTGTCTGTCTGTCTGTCTGTCTGTATGTTTGTCTTTCTTTCACGGCAAAACGGAGCGACGAATTGACGTGATTTTTTAAGTGGAGATAGTTGAAGGGATGGAGAGAAACATAGGCTACTTTTTGTCTCTTATTAACGCGAGCGAAGCCGCGGGCAGAAGCTAGTTCTTTATAAAATAAAAATAAAACAACAACTAATCGTTCCGCATCAGAAAACTCAAGGCCGTTTGAACTAAAAATAAACTTTTAGGAAGCTAATAATGAAACAATGCCTTGGGAGCGAAAAAGCGACTTTGCTTTGAAGATCAAACTATTTTATAGTTGTTTCATTTTATAATTTGTCAAATGCCGCTTGCAACACTTTTAAGAATGACGTTGTCAAAATTATGGCAGCTGTCAAACCGATATAAAGAGCGGGAAAAGTGGACAACACAGGCGCGAAATAACGATGTTATTTACCTAGTCCACTTTAGTCATCTTTTACGAGTCCTAAGGGTATCCTACCCTTTTTCTTCGCAGGTACATTTCCCTCCTTGTGTAGTTCTCATAAACCTTCCTTTTTTTTTCTGTAAACTATAAATATTTTTACATTTATGTAAATAATATTTTGCTCGTGTTTTCGGAAATACTTATGTTCTGGTTAACATTACATTAACCTGTCAACGACTAACCGACAGCCGGCTGTCGCGCTGCTATTGTCATTCTATTGTCTCGAATCACGTGTGCTCGAAGGTATAATTGTCAGTTTCCTAATAGTAGGACAGAATATTTAGAGTGATTGTTCTGTTGCTCAAAAAAGCATAGTCCTATTTATTTAGTATATATCCATCTCTCTCATGTGTTAAAAAACTACAGCATAAAATACTAGCCCTGGTGGGATTACAACTCATGTTTAGAAGTGGTATTTCAGAAGTAAACAGGGAACGTATTGCAGTAGATGGTCAAATTATTAGGCACGTTTAATATGTATTACACTCTAATTATTATACTAAGGGTTAATTTACTCATTTAGGTTATGAGGTATTATTTGGCAGATAATTTTGACCAATTTTCTCAATTATTAAACGTTAATTGTATTAATATATACTTACTAATATATAATATAGCTGAAGAGTTTACTTTTTCTTTCTTTAGTTTAATTGAACATGCAATTCTGGTTCGACAGTTTAAAGTAGAAGTTCATGAGAATAGCAAATATATTTTAACTTTGAACAGCCGATTTATCGAGAAAGGTATACCATCACACCATGACTCACAGAGCAATAATTACGAGCGCGAAACCGTGGGACAGCTAAATAGATTAAAATATATTTTAGTTTGAAAAAGAGTGTTCCAATACAATTAAACACGTAGACTTAACATCATGAATCCACCAAATTGAGCAGTAAAGTCACGAAACCTTATGGGATTTTACTTTTAATATAGTTTTTTTTTATGTTTCTATTATTGCGAATAAAAGTTATACGAACTCAATTTTATTAAACAGAATCATCACGTACTGCCATTCGCGCTAGATATTCTACTGCTTTTCATCATGGTAGGAAATCATCAAATGACTGCTCGCGCCCCTAGAATCAGACTTTTACTAACTAAAACCCACGCTTGCTCCTTCGGTTGCCCTTTATGTTCCGGGGCTGCGGTAACTATTAGAACTATTCCGCAACCCAGGCAGATATTGGTGCCGATTCTCTTGTGCACAAACTATCGTAAATTTAAGTTAAGTGCATCTTTCTCTTTCCTTTTCATTAAGAAAAGGACAGAAGATCAAATATTAGTTAAGTCCTGTCAAATTTAGACACTCCATAGATAATTTAGACGCAATTTAAAAACATGGCGTCTAAGTATACGTCAATTTTCATCAGGCGCTGTCTATTTTGACAGGATTAAACTAAAATGTATCTTCTGTCCTTTTCTTAAAGAAATGGAAAGAGAAAGATGCACTTAACTTAAATTTATGATAGTTTGTGCACAAGAGAATCGGCACCATTCTATTGCTTGACATAACAAAAATACATAATTCGCTAAAATTGTTATTCCAAAAATATTCTCCGATAACTGAATTGATGAAAGAAAAAGAAAGAAATAAAAATAACGCAAAAATCAACTATTTTACTTTGAGTATAATTGAAAAGCAGAATGGATATTTTGTTAGCTTTTGTTGTTATTAAATATCTGGAACTACCAGTCGGATTGAATAAAAATATTTTTGTATTTTGTTTTATTTATGAGGAAATGAGAAAATCAAGATATGAAATATTATGATCATGTAATAATGTAGTAAATGCTTCAATAATTGTATGAAATGATATAATTATTTTTTTAATGCCCATGGGGCTGATCACAAAATGAACACTTCTTGTATTTTAGACTTTTATATGACCTGTGCATCACAAATAAGTAATTTGATTTTCACATAATGTATTTATTTGGTAAATTGTTTAAATATACCCAAAAACTTTTGCTGTGTTACGCTTATTTTAATCAGTATATGATACTTATAAAATATGAGCTGATGTGAAAGCAAGATTTCCCATAATATCATAATATATTATTTAACGATTCAGTCATCAGGAATGCCAGTAATTAATAATTTTACCACTCAATGAAAGTCTTCGTTATTACATAATATGTTTCGCTATGTTTTAGTACAGTCACGAGCAAAAACACATAACAATATTTTGAAACAATTTCCCCTTAGAATAACTATTGGGTCTTTAAGTTTAAGACATATTTTGTCGTAGTACATCTACTATATAAAAATAAGTCGGGTTTTCCTTCCTGACACTATAACTCCAGAACGCACGAACCGATTTCCACAGTTTTGCATTCTTTGGAAAGGTCTCGGGCTCCGTGAGGGTTATAGCAAAGAAAATTCAGGAAAAATCCACGCGGACGAAGTCGCGGGCAGAAGCTAGTGATATATAAAGATAAATATTTCAAAATATGTTTTAACAGAAAGATAACATAACGTTTTAAGATAAAATAACTATTAATTTGTTTCTAAGTGAATACATGTTTTTGCTCGTGACTGTATAATACACTGTTAATGGGTAAAATCAATATTCTCCGAACCGATGAGTTGTTAAGTGCGTATAATTGAATAAAAACACCCAGAGCACGGCTTAAATAGCTTGTAATTAATCAAATTGATTCTGGAACCAAACGTTGAGCACTTTTGTGATTGTTTGTTAATTATATTATGAGAAATACAGAGCTTAAAAATACATATTGTGTGTAAGTAAAATTGATGAGAAAGAAATCAGAAATAATAATAATAATAGAAATGATTATCTTGCCCTGTGAGGCTTTATACAAATTGTATATATATTTACTATGGTATTATTTGTAAGTTTTGTATATATTATTTTTAGATTTCATAGTTTACTTATATTAAATAAATTACTTGTTACCACAAAAAAAATGAGAATGATAGGTCAATCTACAGTACGAGTATAGTTTTGGTTCAATGGTTATAGCGAACAAGATTGCGGTTCGATCAAGCAAGCACCACGAATAAAATCCCATAATCATGTACAATACACTCAACTTTGTGCCTATATGCATAGTTCTATTCTGCCTCCTGCTTGATGTGAATAAAAGTGGAAAACATATTTTTCTTACTCCTCTGATTTTTCTGATTAACTTCGTTGCAGGATCAAAGACAGTTGAATCGTTTCTCCGCGACTCGTCGAGCTTCACTGCATCAACGCTTTTCTGGTGGATTCCACTAATGATTCTTTCTTTCAGTGTGCGGGGATAGAGTGGCGGGATAGTACCAAAATAAAAATACGAAGTACTCTTATAACATACCTTACTCTGAATCTTAAAAATAATGTTGCGGAATGTTTATAATAGTTACCGTGACCCCAGAACATGGCAACAGAAGGAACATGAGTGGGTTTTAGTCAGTAAAAATCTGACACGCCCTCCCGCTGAACCCAGGACGGGAGCAGTCATTTGATGATTTCCCTATCCCCAAAAAAAACTAAAAAATAATTATATTCTCTACTAGCTTTCACCATTGACTTCTCTAGGGGGGTTCGAACTTCCATCCCCTAATTTAAAAAAAAAACCCCTAATTTCCAAAAAATCTTCTTTTATAAGATACCTTCTTTTAACAAAGTACTCTAAAAGTTTCGTGTCTCTGGTTCCAGGTCCAGCGGTTTGGGTTGTGCGTTGATATATCAAGCATCAGTCAATCAGTCAGTCAGTTTACTATTTTATAGCAGACTAGCTTTTGCCTGCGACTTCGTCCGCGTAGTTCCCGTTCCCGGGGGATTTCCGGGAAGAAAACTATCCTGTGTCCTTTCCCGGGTTCCAGACTATATGTGTACCAACCATTCAAATCGGTTCGGTGGTTTAGGCGTGAAGAAAAGACAGACAGACAGACAGAGTTACTTTCGAATTTACAATATTATAGGTATGTACGGAATAGTACGGAATACGGATTATGACATTGAGTAGCAAACAAGTGACGACGTACCTGTTAAATGATCACCGCAGTCTGTAGGCATCTTTAATGCCAAAAGCCATGCGTTGCCAGAAAAGTGGCCTGTCGTATGTGCCTGTAATAGCACCAACACATGTACCCAAATGGAATGCTGCTAAGATACTTTATTACAAATATAAGTACGATGATATATATAGCATGTCCTAGTTAAAACAACGCGCCTTACTACATAAATGCCTTTTTTTATTTACTTGCGTAACGTAGAATGCTGTAGTTGAGCGTTACTCTTATCATTACTTAGACAAGCTCTACGTAGTACTTCGGATAAGCTTACAAAGGGCTCATTTACTATTACTACACGTAAGGTAAACAAGGAAGATTAAAAAATGTAACAAGAACCCTTGTTTTATTTAACTTGAAACTAAAGCTGGTACTGTTTTGTTTACTAACAGAAATCTAAACGTAAACGTTAGAAATTGGTATTCACAAAGAGTCACGTAGGTGTAACTTGAGCCTAACGCAAACGCGCTTACAAAGAAACTACTGGTTATTTTTTTAACTTTAAGTTTTTAAGAAATACACGAGAGTTGTATTAACTTCAATAATCAATTTCGAGACGAATTCGAAAACTTTCACTTAAAAAATTTTCGGGTGTTTATGAATTTTCAAAAAGTTGGTCGTATGGTCAGAAAATTTGAACTAATTGCTTTTTTCCAAAACGTAGGTTGTCTCCGAAGAGTAGATTAAGCAAGAAAATCCAGGGACACTTTTTTTAATAAAGTTTTACAAAGTCCTGATTAGATATTCGTATTGCTTCCAACAATGAAGGTAAAGAGCAATCTAAAATAATTCTAAGAAATAAAATATTGAACTTTATCAGAATAAAATATGTAGTTAATCAGATTACATATAAGTAAACGAGTTGTAAAAAGCCGAGACAAACAGACATTTTTAAGTACTTTTACATTTAATTTCATTTAATTAATTTATATAACATCTTATACCTGTACCTACTCTCTTAGCAAATAAAGTTCTGATTCTGATTCTGAATGTTTGGAACGCCCATATCTTCCAACTTAATGGCTTCAACAGTTTTTTTGAATTAATGTATGTTTATAATTTTTATATGTGTTTAATAGTTTGATTCTACATAATAACACCTTATACAGAGTAAAATAAATGAAGTCTTGAAACTTTCAAAATATTTTACACAAAACTTTCTACTTTCCATACAATTTCAATCGAATTTGTGCTACGTTATTCGGAACGCTCACACGAGGCCTTCAGTCCGTGTTCATACACAGATATAGTGAGTACCAATGAGTGTGCACATCGCTGCCACATGGCAACCAATTTCCTTTGGTTTACACGGGGAAATTGGGACCTACCCTTCGGTCACGACATAGGACGATGCGTCTTGCGGTGAGATCAGTGAATGGGCCACCGCCTTGACTTGGCTATGGCGACAGCGACTGCGACCAGAAAGTATATTAGTTAATACTTTTTTACTATTAGTTAATACTTTTTGGATGTGTAATTTAGAACATATATAAACAATACGAATCTGCTTCAGAAGTTGTGCCTGGACATTTGTATTGCTACGATTGAGTTCTCTTGCTTCGTCGCCCCGCTAGCTGCCAGTCGCTCGCTCCGTCGCATGCTCTGAATAGCTTCATACGTTTGTTTTCGCCGCTACTGCACAAACATTGATTTATGAATCGAATTTATGTTATCAGTACCCCTTGGTTTTTACGCTTATGTAGCCTATTCTTAGTCACAAAAGCTATCATATTTAAAGTTTTTTTTTACTATGAGTAGGTAGTAGATTCAGAGAAAATGTAACAATAAATCCTCAGGTTTATTACATTTGCGAAGATTTAATTCGTGAGCTTATACGAGGCCCTGTGTGATTATAAATGTAGTGAGTGCCAATGAGTAAGCTCACCGCTGCCACCGTGGCAACCAATTTCCTTTGGTTAACGCTTACATGGGAAAATACGGACGATATTCTGCACGCGTTGAGTTTTTTATCTCAAATTTCTGTAGGGCAGATGATTTGATGTGATATTTATTAGGTAACTAGCTGCTTCGCTGTTATCAAAATGAAATATGTTCACGTTTAATTTTAATCGGTTAAGTAGTTTAGGAGTTCATCGCGGACAAACAACGTGACGCGTTATTTATTTATAGATTTGTATTTCGTTTTGACGAGCCTTTTGTCTGATGGATGAGCATGATAGTTTGTTCTATGTATGAGTGTGGTTGTTCTATAATATGTTTACATTTATAAATAATAAAAGTATGTGAATTATCAGATGGCCGTATGTGACCGAGATATTTAATTATTTATTCTAAGTACGAAATAGACACCAGCAAACTGCTGAAAACTAAACACTTACAAATAAAATAAAACAATTACCGTATATTTTTCCAAAAAAATCAATGTTAATATTAGTTCGCCTCCTACCAATTTTATGCATCACTAACAAATTTATTCTAGAAAAATAATAGTATACTAAAAAACGAACTTATTTTCTTGCGAATTATTCAAAGATTTGTCTTGTTCAAACATACAGTAGGCCACTAAGCCTGACTAACTAATCTTGCTTAATTAAGTAGAATCCCTCCAATACACTAAAATATTCATCCCGCTTAACTTCCGCTTTATATACATATATGCTCTAAAGCGATTATAAGGGTACCACAATATGAATGGTCTTAACTTGTAAAACATTCACTGACATGCCATAAGTTTGTGTTCAAATTGTTATTTGGTTAGCTATGTTTTGTTTTGTAATAGTAATAATTTATTTACCACAAGTTTTCATTAAGGGTGCTTGTACACGGTGCATGTAGCTTGCGCATGTTGGGGCACTTGCGCGGGTTATATGCATCGTAAACATATCGTTTAAAAACATGTGCGGGTCCAGTGCCTCAGAAACTCGAACAAATAGCTTGCGCGTATTACTCGCGCGTGTAACCCGCATCTTTACTTGCTCCAGCTACATGCACCGTGTACAAGCACCCTAAATACATGTCAGTGAATACATTTTACAGTAATTATACAATAGTGTGGTGACACCAGCACCATCCGTATTAATCTGTATGTTATTAGCTTTTGCCCGCGACTTCGTCCGCGTGGATTAATAGTTCCTATGTCCTTTCTCGGGTACCAGACTATATCTGTACCAAATTTTATTCAAATCGGTTCAGTGGTTTAGGCGCGAAGAAGAGACAGACAGACAGAGTTACTTTCGCATTTAAAATATTAGTATGGATAGTACGGATATTAAATTGTAAACTAATTGATTGACAGAAGACATAAAACCGCTGGTTCTAGAGATATGAAACTTAGAACGCGTTTTCTTTCTGAGAAACGATTTTTGAAAATCGCACCTTATGGGTTAAAACAAGGGATGGCAATAACGACATACACGCGGGCAATGCTGCGGGCGAATGCTAGTATGAAATGAAACAAAGCCTTCTTCGCGTCTGTCAAATCCATTCAACGGGTTTTCAAACTGTTTTCTCCAATAGACGAGAAAATCTAAGACTTAAAGATTTTTTGTAAACACACTACTGGATTGAATCTCTAGTTGATTATAAAAAGACCGTAGGTACTACATATAGATGAGTATTTTGTAGTACCCACGGTTTATATAAGTACTACATTTGTATAAGTAAAACCTACCACAAAAAAGTAAATGTATTCCGCCTTTCTACCGTTTGGGGTCTAAATGCGTTACTGTTCGTTGCCCAAATACGTTTGAACATAGCTAAGGAGAAATTCAATTGCACCGTCATACAATATTCAAAGGACATTGAATCCTACATTCAGTTTCTGAGGCACGGCTGTAACCGGCATTGTATCGTAGGGAATGTTGCATTGCAGCCATTGAATAAGATACATAATTATGTATGTACATAGATTATAATTAATTTCTAAATATATATAGTTACTTGTGTGTATTAATGGTGTGGGCTACATACATCATTGGATTAAAACTACTATTAAAATCAGGCGGTATTGTTGATCTATAACTTCCTCTCTTAGCCCTTCAGTTGGACTGTCTCACTGCAGAGCAAAAGTCTCTTCTTATAAAAAGAAGGAACATGTATTTCTTACCAAGCTTGCTCAAAGCGGATTAGCGATTTCAGGCTATTATTCATTAATAGCTTTTTCCTTTACCATCTTTCGATCGATAAAGCGGCAAGTCACGTTAGTACCAGGCAGGTTTCTCTTCATTTGGAACTTTTTAAGATTAAAAAATTGTGAGAAGGTCTTGACTGACTTATTTTATTTTATTTTATTTTTATTTCTTAGGGATAACAAACAGTTACGGAATACAGCGTAATACAGTAAGAGCTTAATAATAAAACTTATTTAATTCCGTAACCAACACCGTTATCCACGATGTAATCATTAATATCACTCTTAAATCGCTAATCCTCTGAATAAGCATGAAAATTAATGCTCTTTACTTCTCTGTATCAGAATAAGGCCTATACCTTGCAGTGAGACAGTATTAGGCTGGTATTGGACCCAGCAGACTTCGCCCTGCCGGAAAAAAACAGATTACATATCGAGAACAGCTGATATCTACTATGATAGAATAAATATACACACAAAATTTCACCCGGATCCTAAGCGTTAAAAAGAGTAAGGTAAAAAACGTACAGAAAAAATATATCTATTAACAAGTGTCAAACATAACTTTTAACACCAAAGTAATAACAAACCCACACTATACTCTCTCTACAAATGTCACAAAGTAACTTCAATATCGCCTAATCATCAAAGGAAACTGCCAGTCTGAGGAGTCGGCATAATAAATTGCAGTTCCCTATGAAAAGGCGAGAAAAATAAATCTTCGCGACACTTGTAACGCCTTCAGGAAATCATTTAGTCGTGAAGCTATCTGAATTGAAATATGAGGCAGCTGCGTGTCATCTTATGTGATAGTGAGTGCTTAATGGTGGATGAAGGAGTAAATTGTGGCTGTTTATCATACAGTGAGACGGCAAAGTATAAGTTTAATAAACTATTGGAACATATTTACCTTGTACGAAATCGGATTAATTACTACATAATGCTCTATACAAAAAAGAACTCAACTTTACACGAATTTGAAAATAGGTTTATTTTTTATCCGTGTTCCATCATGTTTTTTCATCCATCAAATGTTTGAAAAAAATTGCTCCAGCTTTGCGCATCGAAACATATTATTAAAACGAAAATTGGTACAACTACATATTTAAAGAAAAACGTGGACTGTTTTTTTATACGTTGGCTACACTCGATATTTACACGGACACAATCGCGTAACATAAATACAAGGGAATTAAATAATTTCCTAACTACAGGAAGTACTTACCTTCCTAAACCTGGCCAAACACATTCCTTTAAGCACACCTTAAATAATTTTATTAACAACCTTGTGAATAACTATCACCACCAAGGTAAAATAAACAAAACAACTTGTCAACTAATAACTAAATCGTCAGTTCGTATGTGTGAACAGCGCGGCTCGGACGCGGCACGCCCATCTATTTCATTACGGGCTTAAATTTCTTCAATTAGGTAATCTACACACATCGATCCGTTTACTTTATCCCAAAAGACAGCGAATTAACGCGTGGGTGACTTAGCTATTAATTAGTTAGATTGTAGTTTATTTTGTACACATAAAGTTAGTTAGTCACGTTGGTTTTGTCACAAACGCGATTACTAAGCGTTTTTGGAACGGTTTAGTCCGACTCTCCGACTGTGTTGTTTAGTGTTTGCATTAGGTTTTCTCAGTAACAGCCTTCATGTTTCGGAAAGACTATAAAGCCGTTGGTCTTGGCTGTCATTCTTAGATCTTTGACGATCCTTATGAGTGTATCTAGTCAACTTAGAAGCCAGAAAGTCTAACAATCATACTATGAGGTATTGTGTACTACTGGATTATGGAAGCTTGATAGCTCAATATAGATAACAAACTGTAAGCTGATCCTGAAATAACTAGTTGGTAAAATACTATGCAAGGAATATAACGAGATAGGATCGATTCGTTCATGAATACTTTATTAGGAATACAAAAAACACACTTCTTTTTAAGCACCATTTTCAAAAAGAAATACAAAACTTTTATTTCAATTTAACAGTTTTATTTCATCATCATTTCTAGCACTTAGAAACTCTTTGATTCATTAACCTTTGAGTCATTAACGAAACCACGGAAATTACCTTGTAATTAAGGTTTAATTAAAGGGTCCCCGAAAAAATATTTATCCTCATTAACCTTGTGGCTACTAGTGACCTACTCTTCGTCTGACAATGAAAAATTTTGGGAACAAAATTAAGTTAATAGGACGTCATTTTCTATGTTCTTTCGTACAATGTTTATTTACATAGTTGTCAATACAGTTCTTAATCTTGAACTTCCAAGAAAATTCTTATGGATTCTCCCTGAATTATGTCTAGGATGATACGATATGGGGAATTTAGTCATAGTGGTGACGTAAATATATTTACAACACACGTGCTCATAAAGTGAGTTCCATTTTACCGTCTTTAGGACCATAATGTAGCAAATTACAAGCACGTATAATAGGCGAGATGACAAAAAAAAAGTAATTAGTCCGTCAGTTAGATAATCAAAAAATTTGGGACACGTATTTTTTCTTTTTTTTTCGTAAACAGAAAATGACGACAATACAGTGCGTTGAAGTTTCGTGAAACGTCACACCTTTGTATATTTTTTACTGAGGAGTGACGTCACAAGCCCCCTCTCCGGAACTTTGATGCTCTTTATCTTTGTATTTTGTTATTAATTTGATCAAGCAAAAAATATGTGTCCAGTATTTTTGGACTGTCTAACAGACGGACTAAATAGAATGTCATTCTTTTGATGTAGTCAACATCCCTATAATAACCACGGGCACCGAGCGAGCGTTACGGTTCGAAATTTGTAATAAGATATCTTTGCTAACAATAGTTATTTAATTTTTTAATAGTTATAATTTGAAATTATTTTTTTTTTACTTTTTTTGACGCTTTGCCTTGCAGTGAGAAAGTTGTAACCGCTCGACTAACTAGCGACATAATGATTGCTGAGTCCAAATCCCACACATAGACAAAATTATAATCATAATTTGAAGACTTCTTCCATTACAAAAGGTGCAAATTGTTGGGTGTAGCTAACAAAAAACTAAATTACAGAAATAAATAACTCGGATAACATCAATCAAAAGTCTTACAAAAGAATGGAAAATCGATTAACCATCTTAAATGAAAAAGAGGCAAAGTCTACATGCAAGAAATACATTATAATATACTTCAGAAAGGTTCCATTTGGCGTCGCGTTTCGAACAATAAAGAAATCGTTAGGTGTTCCATGGCGGCACGATAGCTGATTATTGATTGGTAAATTAAGTCTTGGTAATATATGTAAGTCTAATTTTAAACCATTTTCAATTGTGTTAAAAGCCGAATTGATCATAGTTTTATAAATTATCGGTCGCGTGATAGGAAGTGAAAATAATGCTAGAAATAATGGTTTCAAGGTTTTAGAATGAATATAGATAATTGTTTATAAACTCATCCTGCTAATTATTTCTCCGTTCGTCTGTAATTGAGCTGTACCTTTAGAACCATATGCTGTGTTATGGTCAGTAATTATTTTTAAGCGGTTATCTGCCCGATTTAATATTTTCCGGTGGTATTCCGCTTGAAAGCTATGTATAAATTATTTGCATAGCAATTCATGGCCATGGTGTTCGCTACGTTAATCTTGATTATATAGTCGTTACTAACTGTTCTCTGCGGTTTCGTCTAATCAATTAGAGGTCTGAAATTGTCTACGTCGTATTGCATGACTTAATGAATAGGCGAAAGAGTTGTATAACATACACTGTAACACGAGAATTTTATGTTTTAGATTTTACGGTTGTACAGAACCCTTCGTAACCCTTTTTTTAAGGATGGGAAACCATCAAATGACCCCTCTCGCCCTACGTGTCAGACTTTTACTGACTAAAACACTCCCATGTTCCTTCGGTTGTCCTTTATGTTCCGGGGCCGCGGTAACTATTAGAACTATTCCGCAAGCCACACTTCGTGACCCATAGTAAATATATTTTCTGTTTGTCCGCAGGTACAGCCCCATGGTACAATGCTGGACGACCTGGTGCCTACGCTAGCGACCAACAGATCCACTGCACCAGGCCATGACCACAACTTCTACGTAACCTTCTACGATGACGTCAACAATAGATATCTTAACGGAACCCACAATGCGACGGAGGTATGAACTATTTTCATTTGTGTTCGGAAATCATGAAGTATAAGTTGGATCTATATGAACTGTACCCAATTGAAGAAAGAAGTATATAAGAGAGCAAAAACGACAATGAATACGTCAACGTGAAAAAGCTAAAACAATAATCGCCTTTTCTGATTAGATAATAAAAAAAAACTACAATTAATTAGAAGTCGGGCTCCCAGACAAAAGATTCCGTTCTAATAGATTTTTTTATCTATAAATTGCTAATCTATAGGTAAACTACCATTGATGATATTATTCCGTTCTGTATTCTGTTCTATGGCACTTAAAAAAAATATCGTTACGTACTGAACAAAACGGATAACTGAACCGTAATTTTACGCGTACAATCTCCCACCAAATTTTATTCCCAAATCTATCACTCTCACTAAGCCCAGAGCGCTAGCAATCAACTCTTATCTGCCAGTTCTGTCTATGCTGACGCAGAAACGTGTGAAAAGCCGCGAATGAATGAAAGAGGCGCACTAGGCTTAGTTTATTTTAAGCTTTGCTAGCACAACATAGATAAACTCAGAGGGGTAACTGCAGTATGGGGCCTTGCAGCTACCGGGGCCATAAACTCGTGTAAGCTAATGGCGAAGCTAAATAGAGGTTAGATGTGTGGTGGTGCAGCTATGGGATCCTCGAAACGCTAAACCTGAAATGGTAAAACTAGATAGAGGCTAGATGGTGCAATATACTGCTCTGGGGTCCCACTTCTTAATCTTGGATCCTGGGCCCCCGGATACTTAGTCACGTCATTGAATATGCAAACTGTAAGTGGATTAAGCTAGCTATTCATTTTTTCAATGACAAAAATGTCGATACATATATAGCATAAGTTTCTCAGTTAGTTTTTTAAAACCACCCGAAAAAAAAATATAAACTAAACTTTTGCTTGCCAAACAAAAGCTAAATGGGACGATTTTAAGCAAATAATATTTAGGTTTTAGCTTTGAAACAAAACAAAAAAAAACAATGCCAAAATAACCAAGCCGCTGCTATTTTCGCGTCTACGTTAATTCGCTTAAAATTATACAGTAGCAACAATCTACCCTATTCGCCATTCGTTCAGAAAATACATTTCATTCGAAACTTTTATTTTCTGTTTCCAATTGTTTTGTTCTGATTGTTTCCGAACAAAATATCTCATACTAGCTGTCTGCGGTTTTATTAAAACAACTTGGAGAATTTAATAAACACTGAGAGCTGAACTTTTATTTTCACAAGAGCAGTTTACGTATAGATAGGTAGAGTAGCTATGACGTATCTGCGGTTTCAGGGGTTCAATCCTCTTGATTGAAAAATAATTTGGGTCGATAATGCGTCTTAAGGCGGAGGGCACTACGAATGCCTTCGAATACCTCGCGCCTTTATATTCGTGGCGAGGCATGTGCTACGCATAGAAGCGTGACGAGGCATTTGCTTCGCACACGTTGGCTCTAGTATATTTTTTAACACGCCTCAAAGAGAAGCGTTTGTTGTGCGCCGTTCTTGGCGCATGCCTCGCAAAGTATGTTTCCGGCTTAAGACGCATAATCGACCCAAATTATTTTACGACGTCTTCATTTGTTTATTATTTTAGTATTTCATGTCAAAATGCCTGTCAGTTCTCGGACTATTAAGTTTAAATTGAATTCTATCTGTCCTGTACAGACAGATAACAATTTAAACTTGAAAGCTTGCGCCAGGGCTAAAATACAGACGGGGAACACTATACTACTGAAACTGTTAAGAAAACAGTTTTCGAGATATTTTGATCTCCTTTCTGCCTCGCTAAAAATTTCTATCTTGTATTTTAATGCGTGAAGAGAGAACTTTGCACCCCTTTTTAAACATATTGGGTGAATGAAGGAGAATGAGATTTAGCACGCAAAAAGTTTGCATAAAGTTAAAATAAAAAAGTGTCGCCGTTACGTTTCGTCAAATTTCCATTATTGATGATCCACTAATCTATAATTCTCTAGGGATTTTTTGTTTGTTCATTGACGGGCCTGTTGGTCTAATTGATAATAACATGAGCCTGACTGATAAGAAGTGCATAATTGTTTTGTATCTGGGTATACCCATATACCCAGATACAACATCAACACTGGGTGTTTCATAATTATAAGTATGTGTGTAATATCAGTGGTCTGGTTACCATAGCACACGCTTTACTAAGTTGGGGATCAGATGGACCTGTTTGAATTGTTCCAAGATTTAATTGTTATTTATTTGTCCAGGCGTACCAGTCGTTCATCCTGCCGTGGTGGCGGCAGGTGCTGTGGACGGTGCTGTTCGCAGGCATGGTGGTGGTGGCCACCGTGGGGAACCTCGTCGTCATCTGGATAGTCCTCGCAAACAAACGGATGAGAAGCGTCACCAACTACTTTCTAGGTAAGCACCGGAATGTCTAACATAGTAACTTAACACATTATCTCCCTAGTCTTTTTCTGTATAACAAGTTGGACTTTGTGGGAGCGACAGCCGTCAGGTCTAGGGGTCTAAATGGTGTGGTTTTAAATTAATAAGAAAAACCTAGCATTTTTTTTTGTTTTTAACCACCGACGCAAAAAGAGGGTCGAAAGTTTGACCGCTATGTTTGCGTCGGTCTGTGGCACTATTACTCTTACATAGCTGATCCGATTTGGATAGTTATTTTTTAAAAAGGTTATCTAGCGATGATTTTTAGACAAGTTTTTTTCAAGTTTTGACTCTTTTGTTAGCTGAAGTCGCGATTTCAATCGGGGCGGGATTATTCATCAATTTTTAATGTACACTTTTCCATTTATGTTTAGGAGATTTAAAAGCTCAGGCCTATTATTTAGTGAAAGCCAGATTTCATGATTTTTATGCAAGAAACTCAACTAATTTTGATTAGTCTTTTTGTCAGACTTTCTAGCTACCGACTGACATAGATCTATCACTGACCGGGACCAACAGCTTTACGTACTTTCCTAAGTGCGTGGGTGCCACCATCCAATTATAAGTCTTGATCAATAAATTAATCTTACATAAGAGCATCTCTTGCATGAGAGGTTTGAATTGTTAATCTTTATGGCATTGAAATCAACACACTGAACACACAGGCGGCTTAATTTTGTAAGCCCAGATATACTTAATGTAATCATGAGCAGTATAATAAATGAGCGATGACATTTACGTGTGAATGTAGATTCATAAGCTTATCTGTTGCCTGAATTACTTACTAACAAAAGAAATATGACGATTTAGGCATGTATGAGGGTGCGTGTTCAAAATCGGGAAAGAACCAATCCGACTTTTTCAATCATCAAGACATGACTGTTGTCATTCGTAAATATTTGACAGTCGTTTCGGGTAGTTAGAGAATATTACAATAAGGGGTAAGGTGTTACCTGGAACTGGGTGGTAGGGGTAAATAAGCAATCGTTCCATGTAAAAAATTGGTATTCAGCTGAATTGGGTTAGACTAAAAACCGACCCTAACGTGGTTGTAAAAAAGCTTAGAGAGATGATGAGAATTACTTTTTCTACAACGAAAATACAACAAGACAATGTTTAAAACCCCGTATGCAAAATCTAGGAGCTTTTACTATGCGTAAATATGTCGGCTGCATTCTCGCACATCGCTTTTAATTAAGAAAACCCCTTCCGCGTTTTACTCCTAAATAATATGAAGGCAGCTTTAGCGACGAGATTTTGCGTTTATGATGGTAACTTTAGAATTTCTTCACAAAATGTATTAGGAATTTAAGCTTATGTTGTTATGTAACTAATCCTGTTTTCGTCAACAAATCCTTGAGCTGATTGCTGTATTTAACCAACTCAATGGAGGGGTGGTTAAACTTGGTCGTCTGTACGTATTTTATTACACAAATGCTGATTTATGCAGATATTTTTTAAATAAAACAGTATTTTTCAAGTAGTGAAAATAAATAAATATAATAATGTTATTAACATGTTCACTTCCTTATTTTTTCATAGAGGGCGAAAACAGAATGTCCACCTCGGGAGTAATACTCCTTATACCTTTGAGTGACGTACTTTGAATCCTTTTTTTGACGGGCCTGTTGGTCTAGTGGTTAGTGACCCTGACTGCTAAGCCGGAGGTCGTGGGTTCGATTCCCACCCAGGACAAACTTTGTGTGATGAGCATGATTGTTTGTTCTGTGTCTAGGTGTAATTTATCTATAATATGTATGTATTTATAAATTATATAAGTATGTTTATAAGTCGTCTGGCTACCATAGTACAAGCTCTGCTTAGTTTGGGATCAGATGACCGTGTGTGAGTTGTCCCAGGATATTTATTTTATTTTTATTTTTTTTTCCATCCTGTACCTTGCTCACTTAGTAACCAGTCTACAATTATTTCAAAGGGGCTCTTGACGAGGTCCCTCACAAAGTACAAATCTGTTGGTCTTCAGAATTAGACAACGGAACACCTCATAACATAATTATCTCCATAGCCTTTTCCCAACTTGATTTTAGTCGGCTTTCAGTCTAACCAGCTTCAGCTGAATTTCCATGACACGACTGCTTATCAGTTCTTTACTATCGAGTGATATTATCCCCACGATGATTAACATAATTATAGAATTCGTACAAATTACACAATGCTACAAAATGTAACTGAACCCTTTTTGCCAGTGAACCTGTCGGTGGCAGACGCGATGGTATCGACCCTGAACGTGACCTTCAACTTCACGTACATGCTGAACTCGGACTGGCCGTTCGGACACTTCTACTGCAAGTTCTGTCAGTTCATAGCTGTGCTCAGCATATCTGCGTCTGTGTTTACATTGCTGGCTATAAGTGTGGACAGGCAAGTATCCATTTATATTTTTTACGGCGTAGAGGATAGCGTATTATGTCAAATGACATATTAATAAACAAGTTTTCTATAACTTTAAATTCACTAAAGAGTTTTCACATCTTAATTCTTATTTAGAACTGGCCGGTAAATCAAAAATAAAACAACTGGCGGCCATTATTACTACAGACAAATAAATACAAAAAAATAACCACAAATGGCAGATCAAAATTGTATTGATGGAATACGGCCAGCATCGCAAGATGTAGATATAGTTGTTAAGACTATAAACTCCTTTTAGGAAAACCTCCGTATTTTGTAATAGTAAGTAATTCATACTATTTTACATTTAACCTTATTGGATCTTCTTAGATTTACCATTTTCAAAGACTACTTGGCCTTCTTCCATCATAAAAAAATTGAAACGCCATTTGTGTTTGGTTTTTATTTCTTATTTTTCTTAATAAAGAATGGCTCTCACCTGTTTTTTTTTAATAAAACGGCCAATTTTTAATGTCAGTTTAGAGATGTAAGAACTCTTTAATGAGTTCTAATAAGAATTGTAAAGCATTTTCAACATACGAGTACTGAGTAAAACTAAAAAAAAACAGACTATCAATACATAGTATAAAACAAATTCGGTCCCCGCTATCGCGATAATATAAAGATGAGTGATTCAAGAAGAACATTTATATGTTTAATACATTTATATAATATAAATAGAAGAAAAATCTTTGAGAATCCCCTCAAAGATTTGTAGTACCCATGCGAAGCAGCCGGGGCGGGTCGTTACAAATGCTACTTAATATTAAAAATGCGAAAGTAACTCTGTCTGTTAGTCTGGCTCTCTGTGTATCTAAACTACCGAACAGAGTCTGTCTGGTGTCTGCCACGCTTTCACGCCAAAACTACTGAACCAATTAAAATGAATTTTTATACAGGGATAGTCCATAGAATAATTTTATACCACGGAAACGGGAAGTACGCGGATAAAAACGCGCGGGCAGCTAGTTCCTAATAAATACAACAATTCTATCAGAATATTTAAGATGTCATACTGTCTCGGTACTTATGTTAATGAATATCCATTTCAATTAAAACACGCAGCAATCTATTCTCGCCATCAAAACTCAATTATCTCGTGACAAATTGAGACAAATGAAGATTTCTCTTTATAAAGGAAATCTTGATACAAAATGTTTCTTTTCTTTTTCTCTTTATCTACAAGACGAAAAATCTTCAAAGAAAAGGAATTTAATTTTCCCATTTCCATCGGTATTTACTATTTACATACAAAATCACCGCGTTATGTAGATAAAATTGAAAAAGGAATTTCTGCTGTCAACAATAATAATTTACAGTAAGTCAAAAATCCTCTGTGATGTATTATTTGTTAAATATGAAATCCAGGGCTTTTCAATCTAGAATCTTCAAAGGAAAATATGACTTATTGTAAAAATTACTTGTTGCCTTAATACCCTGCTACCAGCTAAAATCGACGATGACAAATTTGTCAAGCATGCGTAATCTGGCGTTAATATTTATTTTGGAATTTAGTTGCACAAACACTAGAAATGACATTTTATTAATGTTTTGCAAATAAGTAAGCCTTTATAAGGGTGCGTTAGTGTGCTGTGTTCGAAGTTTAAATCTTTTTTTTTTTCTTTGGGTTATATTTATTTATATGATTCAGGCAACTGGGCCCATACAATGTACAAATTACAATCTTAAAAACTAAATACAATATTATTTAACACGAGATGATGATTTAAATAACACTGGGCAGCATACAGCATAGTCAAAAGCGGCTCAGATTTTGAATGTGCCAGTATCACTTTGGGCCGGCTACATGATTGATAAATAAGATTGTTTACACCGTTTATAACGGCTGGACCCATTTTAAAAAGTTATTAATTATTTTTTTAATACAACGCCATCTCTGTATCATGACCGAAATAAAACACAGACAAATATTATCATGTGTTGTATCTGCTTTCGTTTGACATTACGTTTGTGGGGTTACCTATCATTTAAACATAATCAAGTGTCTTTATTATCAAAATTAGTATCAATTAAATTAACCTTTAGACGACCAAGCGACAGCCGGCTGTCGCGCTCCTCTTTCTATTGTGTCTCGAATAACGTGTGTTTGTAGGTTTAAACTAGCTTTTGCCCGCAACTTCGCTCGCGTTAGGAAGAGACAAAAGTAGCCTATGTCTAGCCTATGTCACTCTCCATCCCTTCACTTAAAAAATCACGTCAATCCGTCGCTCCGTTTGCCGTGAAAGACGCACAAACAGACAGGCAAACACACACACACTTTCCCATTTATAATATTAGTATGGATTCCCGGTACAATAGAGACACCTTCCTACATAACATGAAACATTTCCCGAACAACTATTAAAGCTAATACCACCAATTCTCCGATGTTCAAAGAATAACACCTAACATAGGAAATCCATTACCCACGTGTATCGAAGTAGCTTTTACCGGTCGGTCCTGTCACCACACCCCGTAGCTTCTTTATTCACATGTTAGCTATACCACAAAACATGATAAGGTCACTTAAGTACTATTTTACACTCCAAACACATACATATATACATACACCACTTTCATTCACACTACACACATACACACGCAAACATACCAACATACACATTACACAATGAGGTTTTTGTGCATTTTTGTTTTTTATCTTTTTCCTTTTTTTTTCCCATCACTACTCGTATGTTCGTTTGCAGTTAAATTGTTTTACTTTATATCACCAGTGAGTAACCGTTAACTCGGACCCTTGTTAAGTAATCTTTGTGTATATTTATTTGAGAACCCTGATTTCCCATAACACAAGTTTAATCTTAGCTTGGGAATCAGAGGTCTAATTCTGTGTAACTTACAATTAAATTGAATGCATTACTTGTTAACCTAACTACTTATATAAAATAATTGTAAACTGGCAAATAAACAATTTATTTATTATTTATTTTATTTTATTCACATAGAAAAAATATATATTTCACTAGCTTTCGCCCGAGTAGATGTTGAACTTCCTATATCTATTTGACAACATATAGGATGACTGGTAAATGTACGATATACTTAAATAAATCATTGTGCTCATGATATCCGACAACTTTTACTACGGGAACAAACCTGAAATCAGGAAATAAAAGCGGCTGTACAGTACATTAATGTTTGCCTAATGTACTGCACAGCTGTTATGTTTTTCGCGATTTCGGCTTAACAAAAATTGTTTGTAATCATGAGCACAATCGCGTAATTAACTATCGTACACTAATTGCTAGTCACCCTGTATACATTCTACTTTTCACACTTAACCATGTACAAATATATATTGTAACAACATCATTTTAAAAGAGTAAGTATGGATATCTTGCCCATTCTTCTGGCCCAACTTTTTGGAATGGGCGACTAGATTCATTTTCTTTGTTTTTGACGTTAGAAATAAATGATTTTAGTTTGAGTCCATACCGCGCCACTTATTTTTTTTGGGTCAACTATGAATGAAATTTGTTCAATTCAATATGAAATTTGTTTGATGTCCTTTGATTTAATAAATAGGGTTGACTGAATATTTTGTGTAAGTGATCACATTTCGTATATGTAGCTAGTATTACCTTGTATGCGCAATATAAAAGTATAAAATAGCAATATACAAGATTTACTTTATAGCCGTAGTAGTTAAAATAAAGTATTAAAAATTATTGCCTTAGTACTCTGAGATTTAGCACTGGTCCGTAATCTCTGACTGTACTGAAATTTTCATTTAATGTAGGTACTGTAAAAGTTGTCTGCCAGCGCAACCTGTGAATATTAAGTCTCGCCGTAAAATTTTCACACGAACACTCAAGTGAATTTCAGATCGAATAAGCATAAAAAAATGACAACTATAATTGTTTTAACTCAGTGTTACCCACACTATTGCTTAATTTAACAATGGTGCTGATTCTCTTGTTCACAAACTTAACTAAATTTAAGTTAAATGCATCTGTCTCTTTCCATTTCTTAAAAAAAAGGACAGAATATACATTTTAGTTTAACCCTGTCAAATTAGACAGCGCCTAAAGAGAAATTGACGTATATTTAGAGGGCATGTTTTTAAATCGCGTCTAAATTATCTATCGAGTGTCTAAATTTGACAGGACTAAATATTTTATCTACTGTCCTTTTCTTAATTAAATGGAAAGAGAAAGATGCACTTAACTTAAATATACGTTACTTTGTGAATAAGAGAATCGTCACCAATCTCTCGTCATTAGTTCTGGCTCAAGTATGTACTTATTAACGTGTAAAAACACCAACTACCTATTAACATTTCGACGACCAAGCGACAGCCGGCTATCGTGCTGCTATTGTCTTTCTATTGTGTCTCGAATGACATGGATTTGAAATATTGAGGTACCTGTTAACTTACTTATGGGCAATGCTGAAGTACCACCAGTTTAGAAACCGAATTATTATAATAACTATCACTAGATACTAAAAAGTCTTTAGTTAAATTAATAAGAAAGAAAGAAAAACAGTTTATTCACACAGAGTGAGCTACAAATAATAAAAAAACTTATATACTATACACCTTAAAACTAAAAACATTTCAGTAGCGTCACTACCGCGCGAAACGGCTAGCGCTCAGCATAATGCCGTGACCTATACACACGCACGAGTCCCCGACGCTGGTTTTCAGCGCTAGCCGGCAATGTGCTTTTTTTTTGCCTCGGAACAATAAATAACGTTTGTTATTCACTGTTCAGAGACAAGAAAAACCACAAAGAAATGTGACGTTGTACCGGCGCGGCGAGCACAAACAAATATGTATGCTAGATACAAAGCAAAAACAAAATAAAACTAACTTATAATAAAAATAATATTATAATTACAGTACGGTCTGATACCGGTTTATTTATTTTACCATCCGTATTTACCAGTTTTCTGTCCTCAGATTTGTGGCCATCATGAGTCCTCTGCAGCCGCGGCTGGGCAAGCGAGCCACCCTGGGCATCACGGCTGCCATCTGGGTATGGAGCTCCATCCTCAGCGCTCCCAACCTGATCTACTTCACCACTGACATGGACTTCCTGCCTGATGGAACTATAAGGTAAAGTGTGATACATGTCTTCGAAAAAGCATTGATTAGCAACAACACAAAAGCTAACCTAACCTAACCTAACCTAACTATATCAAAATCAAAATCGCTTAAAATGTGTATAAATGGTAATCATAACATAATAAATAGTACAAATAAACACTTCGAGCCTATCACGACATACAAACACAACATAGAAACCAATTCTATGTATTTCGAGGTTTCCATACCTCAAGAGGAAATAACGGAACCGTTACAGGATCAGTTTGTTATCCGTCTAGAGCATAGTTTCTCAACATTATTTTGCTCACCGCCCACTTAGAGATTTTTTTTTATGAATATGTTTATATTTTTTTCTTTTTGAGAATATGTCCTTCTCCCCATTTTCTTTTTTTACCTTTTTAGACTATATTTTTAATCCATCCACGCCCCCTCTGCGCCATCTCAATGCTCCCTAATTTTCTCTGGGTCTTCTACTGCCCCTCGAAAGTCTCATGCGCCCACAAGGGGGCGTTATCGCCCACGTTAAGAACCTATGCTCTAGAGAAATCGAATTAAAATATAAACTGTATAATCAGCCTGCGACAATGATATCCACAACAAATACTACAGTGACAGTAGCGTCTCGGACTGTAATATTTTTTTATTTCGTAGTTTATGACTAAGTATGTAGAATTTATATTAGCTATAGTCTGTTTTTTGAACAAACGTGTACCAAAAATTTTGTCTGCGTTTCTATTGGTCCACATAATCAGCAAAAATTTCCCATCTCTCTCTGTCAAATACCGGAAATGTGAAAGAGATAACTAACCATATAACCCAGTACTCGTTTGTTAAAAAAAATAGACTATAGTCAGTAGGCACCTACAAATGCTAAATTATAATTGGAAAAAATCGCCTGGAAAACTTTTTGAAGTCACAAAAACATTTGAAGTACCTACCTAGTTTTTCAATTTAGTGAACACGATTGTTACAAATAAGCCAATTTTGTGCCAATCATGAAATATTTGCCATACCTAATAAGTTTCAATCCAATACAAGTAAAAAGTTTTGGATTTCAACTTGGAAGTACAAGAAATTATTTGAAAGCTTTTAGTAAGATCCACAATAAAACTCTGACGTGGAATTACGGCTAAAATACTAAACTATTATCTCGAAAATTATAAAATGTTTTAAGGCTGTGTTCACTTTAGAGTTCATTTTTGCAGTGCAAATCCTTCTCAGAGACATTAAAATTCAATAGCTGTGTGTTTTAATTTTTTAAGTATTTATGACGCTGGCCTAACAGCTATTATCGGGATTGTTTTTCTCTACAAACTCTGCTGGTGAGATGTAGGATATCAGTTGAAGATCACGTGTTGATCACTTTACAAGTTGCCACAATCTAAACTACATTTCTCATTGATATGTATGCTCATATCAATCAGAAATGGAGCTTAGAAAACCATAACGCTCATGTGAATATGCTCATTCTATGATTTACAGGCGGGTGTGCTTCTCCGAATGGCCCGACGGTATTACCACCAGGTCTCAGTTGGAATATTGGTAAGTGGCTCTCAAATATTGAATGACATGTAGGGTTCCGTACTTAAAAAAAACCAAACGTTATTCGACTTTCCTTCTGTCAGTCAAGACGCTTTACTCTGAATCGTGTAGTTTCCAACTTGAAATTAATATATAATATTTTTTTCAGTCAATCCGCACCTCAGCTCTTAAACTTTTGTCTAAAGCTATTTTTAACATTAACTCAATTCTCAGGTACAACGTAGCGTTTATGGTGCTGACTTACTTCTTGCCGATTATGTCTATGACATACACCTACTCAAGAGTCGGCATTGAGCTGTGGGGCTCGCAGTCCATTGGAGAATGCACACAAAGACAACTGGACAACGTCAAGAGTAAACGCAGGGTGAGTACCTACATGAGCAACTAGAAAAAATCTGTCTCCACTCACCGAACAAGCGCGTTTTATCGGTCGATAATATCGCACGAGTTATTGCGACGTAACTGCGTTTTTATCGCCGTAGTGTGTAACTTAGGAGCTGTTCTAATGTATAATAGTACTTAAAACTTTGAAAAGAAAGAATAAACTTTGTGTAATTGTTTGTTTTCCTAAAGAAATAAATAAATAAAACACGCGATATTATTGGCAGATAAAAATGTACCTGTGTGATAGAGCAAAAACTACTGAATGGATTTCGATGAAAGTTCTCTAACTCTCTGAAACACAACAGCTACAATCCATTACAGTATTATGAAATTTAAAATTATGTATTGAAATACCTATATTATGTATATTGGTAAATATCAAGAATTGAAAGATCAGTCTGTAGTGTTTCCTGCCTTTTGTGCACTTGGGAAGTCCTTATTCCGCATGGACGAAATGGCTAGCGGAGGCAGCAGCTAGCTCTATGCACATTTCCTGCAGATTGAATATACATCATTCCCAGTATCCATATCAAGGGAGATTATACAAGTATGCAGAAGATACTACAGTACTTACAACTTCGAACACACGTGATTGTACGCACGTAGATTTGCCCTCACCAATGTAGCTGAACAGGCCAGATATTAAATAGTAGAAGAATATTGTATATATTTTAAGCTCAATATCAGATATATCTGCAAATTACAAAATCGGGTAGCAATTATATTATTATATTTGGGTAGAAAATATTTTTCATCCCACCACCTCGGAAATGGTATTTTTGCATTATCTGAGCGCAAAAGCTGTTTTAACCTCTAGAGGTTAAAGTAAATTTGAATTTAGAACATCGCGTGCACTAGGTATGTGACTTCAAAACATCATTAAACCTATTTACTTTCATCACCATGGTGCCGAATTTATCATACAACTTTTTTTAATTTGTTAAAAACTCAGTACTTTTCTTTCTAATTTGCTTTGCGCGCGCCATTTTGTTTTGACGTCGTATTATTTTAAATGAGACTTGAAAACATGTAAAAAAACGAAAATGAGTGATTCCAACGACGAAGAAATTTTTTTAACGCCACCAATATTAAAGTGCCTAACGAAAATATAACACTCAACATAAGTAACTGTAGTAACGTTACTTTCAATTTTTTCGTAAGTATAAGTACCTACTAAGTATTATTTGTTATACATAATATAAATATTTTTCTGTAATACTTACCTATATCATAATGTTGTATAGTAGTAAATGGTGCCGATTCTCTTGTGCACAAACTAACGTAAACTAAGTTAGGTGCATCTTTCTCTTTCCTTTTAATTAAGAAAAGGACAGAAGATCAAATATTAGTTAAGTCCTGTCAAATTTAGACACTCCATAGATAATTTAGACGCAATTTAAAAACATGGCGTCTAAATATACGTCAATTTTCATCAGGCGCTGTCTAATTTGACAGGATTAAACTAAAATGTATTTTCTGTCCTTTTCTTTAAGAAATGGAAAGAGAAAGATGCACTTAACTTAAATTTATGTTAATTTGTGCACAAGAGAATCGGCACCAATATGTAAAGTCGCGGTCTGAAAAGGTTTACCAATTTTGAAAGTACATTCTATATCACATTTTTTTCATTAAAATCTAAAATGCCATATCATGTGACGTGTTACCTTTTAGAAGTTATTTTCAAAATGAGACAACGAGAATAACAAAGACGTTACTAAGCAACGGCGTCGGCTTAGCCATGTTTCGTCTCTATCGTGCACTTGACGTTTGGCAGTTGTGTAACAGTGACAGGTATAGTGCCAAAGTAAGTGCTTTGAAACTCTCTTAATTTGTTGAATTGACATTTGTCAAAAAATATCGTTTGAACGTCGTTTAGACAAGAGTAAAATTTTACGAAATATTTTTTTTCATATCGAAATAAAATGGCAAGTTTAACCCTGGAGCAAGGGACAATCTTTGAACATGGACATAGTTTTATATCATTAGTGCCTTATCACGGAATTCATTATAAGTATTGTGATTTACTGTGAGGTTTGAATAAGATGTCACGGCGAAGAAGACCAAATAATAGATCATGGAAATGATTCAGGAAGAAGTGATGATGCCTACTACGAGATAGATCACGCTGTGCTCGAGTTATACCAGAAAATGATACCAGAAATACTGATCTATGCGCGTGTCTTGTTGCATCTATGCACTGGTCGTAACTGCGGAGTAATGTTATACTTGATATTGAATAAAGATTTTTTAAGATTTGTTTTATTATTTCCTTATATTCTTATTTAAAAAAACTAAATTGGTCGTAGCTGTGGATCCGTACTAGTTCATACTACTATATTATAATTGCGAAAGTAACTGTCTGTCTGTCTCGCTTACGCGCCAAAACTACCGAAACGATTTAAATGAAATTTGGTACAGAGTTAGTCTATAGCCTGAGCAAGGGCATAGGAAAGTCTTTTATTTAATTCCAAGGGAACGGGAACTACGCGGGTATAACCGCGGGGGTCAGATAGTATTTACCAAAGATTTTATTCAGTGCTTTTATTCTTCATAATATTCTTATTCAAAAAACTAAATTAGTCATAGCTGCGGAGTGATGTTATACCAGATATTGAATAAAAATTTTTTTAAACTTTTACTTATTATTTCTTCACATTCTTATTTAAAAAAAATGTTTTTCAAAGTAGTTTTTCTGTATATCAAACCTTTTTAGTAGTCAGTCCATCACCTGAAGCGATTGATTGTCATATCATTAGAAAAAAATAATCTATGATCAATCAAATTATCATAAAATAGACATTTAGAACTTGTGGCCTTAATGTGTGCATGCAATTGTGATCCTTATGGTGGTAACCACTTTCAGACCGCGACTGTACCTACACTAAAATAAAAGTATCTTGTGATTGTAAATGTTTTATTTTGCATTTAGTCATTTCCGAGGTGGGGGGATAAAAAGTTACGTGTTGCACTCGAGTGCAAAGATTTTTCAACTTGTGCTCTTTTGATTTCCGTGCGAAAATTGAGCACGCGGTAAAAAAGCAACTTTGCACTCATGTACAACAAATAACTATTAACGAACTCAAAAATTTTTAGAACCTTTCTTCCGGAACGAAAAATTAAGAAAAATAAAAACTTGATTTTGGAAAACACATTTTGGACAGCATAACGGCAATTTTAATTTCCAAAGACATGGGAAAAATAGGGACAGCTAGTAAATTATATAATATTACGGAGAAAGTCACACCTCATTTATATTAGTTTAACATCAATCAAGTTTCCTTACGCGAAATCGTAATTAAGGAAAACAGACATAATCGCGAACGTAATTGAGTTTCAATGATCCCATAATTTAAGCAGAAATCTCTTACATCATAAAGAGCCGATTTTCTCGAAGTAAATTACATGACACCCTGCTGAAAACGTTGAAGAAAAACTCTATTTAGATGTATTTATGAAGGCACATAGGTGTAATATATCATTTTATAAAGAAATTTACTTTGTTGGAAATGCATGGGAATTTGATAAAAGCAATCTTGCCTAAGCTCACGATAGAGACGCATATTTAACGCAATATTTCCATATGTTTGACATGTAAATTAATAATCTGGTTACGTGAAGAAATTTTCACAAGAGAATAAAGAATCTGGCAAAGAAGGGTTACGTGTTTAGATACGTTATAGGTGCCATGTCAAACTCGTCTAGCTGTTTCTAAGGCTAAAGAGAAATAAACCCTGCTTAGCAAGTTCTTTAACACATCTGTCAAACAACGATGGTAAAAGACGTAAAATAGCTAAGCCCTAAAATATGTGCTAAATTGCAACTAACTATCTCGGCATTATTCGTTAAAAATACATTATATGGATTTCAGTCTGGATTCAAGCACTCAATCATACTTAAAGATCTTCTTTCATTTCACGTATTGCTAAATAACCCAATTGTTCAATATTTATAAACAATTCCAGCAAAACCTCAAACCTTTTAAAGTTTAAGAGCTTATTAAGATGCCTTGAAGAAATACATTTTGATCCTCGTCTTATTAAAATCTCCTCTAAACTCCTAAGCAGTAGGCGACCGCATTTCGAGGGTCCAGACCTCAGTTAAATCCGTATTGGAATATTATATCCCAAGTAAATTAAACATTCTCCCTTCATTGCCTTCCTTTCTTAATAATGGCTTCTTAATAATCTTCTAATCTTAATAATCTTCTTAAAAGAAATTGATTTCCCTTAGGTTCGCCTGACCTTCGTTGGGCAATATGTGCCAGCCAAAGCTAACCCATACAAAGTGATTTGCTTATTTATGTACACCAACTTGGGAAACATAATATTGTAAGAATAAATGCTGTACATCATCCAGACTAAAACTTATTACAACTAACTAAAATCATGTGTATATTGTATAGTACAAATATTATAATAGTTGAAACATTATTCACATTGAACATATTCAATGCAAATAAAGCCCAAAACTTAATATTAGGTAGACAGTTTATTGTATTTACTGTTGAACTAGGGACTGTCTTAAAGTTTAAATTACTAAGTTACAACAAACAATCTGGTTTCTAACTTCTTGTTGTATTTAGAGAATACAATTAATTTCTATTAAACGCCATCAGTTAACCGTAAAGACTGTCTAGCCTTATTCTACGATATTAGAACAGGATTTATCTTCTTAGTATAACTTTGAATCACATTTTTATTCATCCAAACGAACTTACTGCTGCGCAAAGCCTATGCGTATGCCAAACAAATGCTCTATGCGTTGGCTTTCCTGGCTCCAATATTCCATAAACCATACAAATAATAAAGAATTAAAATAACTTACTAGAGCTTTATGATCATATTATTAAGTATTTGTATATTTCATAATGATAAACTGCACCTATCTCGTTTAGCGGATTTTGACTCCAATAACACAGAAGACAAACCTGAAATGTTAAATAAATCACGTGTTTCTTCAACAGGTGGTCAAAATGATGATAGTAGTGGTGGTAATATTCGCCGTCTGCTGGCTGCCGTTCCACGTGTACTTCCTCGTGACGTCATACTACCCAGACGTTGTCAACTACCCACATATTCAAGAAATTTACCTGGGCATCTACTGGCTTGCCATGAGTAACTCCATGTACAATCCCATCATTTACTGTTGGATGAACTCAAAGTAAGTTTCCCAAGTTGTCAAACTAACTTTATTGCTAAAGAACGATTATATTTCCTGGACCGTGAATGAACGAACTAAACTTACTGAGCGAAAATCCACGAGACGTTTGTTGATGTTTCTTAACAAATTTCATAATATTCTACGCTCAATTTGCTATTATTTACCTGTTTCTGTGTCAGTAAGGTAGAAAATAAATAACCTTAGAAAATTACATAATCATTCTTGGAAGTTTTATGAAAAGATTCCAATTGTCAAAGTTTTGCAATAAAGAGACTTTGCAAACTTTAAAGCTTTTATAACATTAATTTACGTAAACCCGGGTCTTTTTCTAATAAGGCTCATGTCACCATGACGCACAACCGCACAAGCTAATTTGCTAAGATATGTCATATTTCCCTGTAACTTTGAAGGCCAGATTTACAGTCTCATCACACGGAATACCAGCTGAAAGTCAGCTCTAATATCAGAGTTGAAATAAGACAGGCATAATGATATATCTGACCCATATTTTATATAAAAGGAAGTAGAAATTGTCTATTTCATTCTCCTCCGCCATTTTTTATGATCAATTTTGTGTTGAGATTCGAAACTTATATCTTTACTCGGTGACTCAACGAACTTTAATGTATTGACATTTTTTGGCCAACGCCGTTTTTGGCGGAATGCCTTCCAGAAGTTGCACTAGTTGAGAATAACGTTCAGAGGTCCACCACACTAAAACATCGGAAATAAAATCTAAATAACATTTTTAAACGTATTGTTGGCAGATATACACATGGTCGACTTGGCGCCCAGATCTGGGATGATAATGCTATAGATTCTTATCTTACACAGATTTAGAAGAGGTTTCAAGCAATTCTTCTGGTGTTGTGGTGCATTCGGAGGAGGTGGCCTGGATCGTCGCAGGGGCTACGGAACAGAACGACTAGACAGATCAGTTCGCTCCCTGTCTCCAAGCAGGAAGAATGGTACCAGTAAGCTGATGAATTATTTTTTTGTCGTTCTAGACACTCGTTTGCAGTAGATGCTTCTCATTGTTAAATTTTGGTTGTATAGTGATGTGTTGAACTTTTTTGTAATTTGAAATTAAGTTACAACTACAGCCATCATTTACATGTACATAATTCACTGTATGTCGACAAATCTAATGAGATACTACACCATTAAACAAGACGAGTACATTGCAATCTAATACCACCGAAGTCAATTCATTTATTTCTTTAGTCATCAATTTCATTCAATTTTTTACTTCTCTTAACCTGAAAAATAGCTCTTTTCACATTTTCTCCTGCTATTTCAGTGAATATTAAGTACATTTCATGGATAAGAATTTCTTCTTCATAGGTTTATTCAAGACGACAAAATTCATCAAAAACCCACCTGGCTCTCCCCACTTGCTTCATGCAAATAAAATACACAAGTAAGAAATTCTAAGGAGCCGAGTTCGATTACTTTATATCTGACATTATCGATGTTATAATAGAACGATCTAACATGACACACTCGTGATAGCTTCAAAATCGTTTGTAGTTAAGCTGTTTTATTTCGGTTCGTCATACCCTTTTTCTTTATTTGCTTTCCCATAGCTTTTTTCCTACAATGTTTCACACGTACCAGCGGCTTCATCATCTACAAACATGATTGTCATTCTAATTAACTAACACTTGTCTTAAAGTGCGTAAGTAACTGGACTGTTAAGAGCTTAGATTTAAATAATAAATGTTGGTGTTTTTCCAACAGGCACTATCCGAATTTCGATGCATAGCACTTACAACCAGACGCTGGTGAGCTCGGCCTGACAGCGGCGCGGCGCGGGCGCGCACGACGCGTGCAGCACTGACGCGCACGCCGCGCACCAATCACAGCACGCCACCGAGCGCACGTGGATATGACGCGAGAGTCGCGCCCCGCGCCCGCCGCGCACGCCCCACGACCTCTACGCCTGAGCTACGGCGCGTGAGGATTCTCTTCAGACTTGACCGTTATAAACGATTCCAAGTTGGTACAATTATGTGTAACATTATTATAAGTGGTATACTAGTCAAAAGTATTGTGTAGAAAATATGGGAGAATAATGATATAAAATGACGCAATCCGTACGATGCAATTCCCTAACTTAATAGAATTCTGAATCAATTATTTCTGTGTTTGATCAGTTTTAATAGACAGTTTGATTTATGGGAGCTTCAAATGGTTTCGTACTTTTATTATTCAAATCCAATATTTTTAAGTGAAATGCACAAATAAATGTACGTAAATAACTAATATAATTATATTATATCAAAGACGTTTTCTATATCTTTTTTAGTTAATACAAATTAAAATATACATAATTATTATATACTTACCTAAATCAAAATCACTGTCTTGATTTAATTGTAATTTATCAAAGTGACAAAGGGGAATATGCATTATGATTCATGATTTTCTTTTGAACAAGAAATGAATGTTATAAATTAACAAAAAACCCAAATATTATATAAAAGCGACACAATTAGTCAGAGCGAATGTGACGTAAAAGTACATTTCAACAAATGTTTTGCAATATTGCCGTAGATTGCTAGGCACATACTATGACGTCACACCAAGTAGTGCCCGTGTGAGATGGCCATTTTTGTTTTTTTTTAATGCAAACGTTTTTGTGTTAGTTGTTTTTTTTATGAAAAAGCACATGCATATTCCCTATTTATTGTTAGTTTAAGTATTTTATCGAAGAGAATATTTTCTAATCACTAGGCTAACGCTATTAATTTGAAATGAAAAGGGCAGTTCGGTTTTGATAATGAATAAATAATTGCTATACCAGCTTTGTAGCTTGATTTATCTTGATTAAATCAAAATTAAGAGAGGTAAAAAGGGTTTTGAGGGTGTTCGAAACGAAGGCTAAGATTTTATATGAAACGTTAGGAAAGAATGTCTATTGTAAATAACAATATTTTATATGTATAAGTAGACATTTAATTGCATGTACAGTTTTTATATCTAAATATTACAGTAAGTATGATTACTTATAAATAAGAGAAGTATTTATTATAATATTTGTAAAATTTGGCCTACATTCACGAGATAAAGATATTTTGTGATCCATAATCTTTTTCTAGGTTTTTCCTCAATATTTAAAAAAATCCCCACAATATCCTGGACCAATATTACGCTTTTAACTCAAAAAACCCATCACGGTCTCATGTATCTCCTTTACGTATATAAAATCCCAACCCAATTAGACTTAAAAACATTTTCTCGTAAGCACGGAATTAAACTTTGTCATCTAAATGCATCTAGATGTTTTCAGGCTAGTAATACCACTATCTACTGGAAGTCAGGCTATCTAGCTGAGCAATTTACTAGCAACGAGTTAAAACTTTTGCTTCAGAGCGTCGTCAGTTAAAGAATTAAATGTTGGGAGCAAAAAATCTCGAATTTAAGTAGGAAAGTACAGTCGGTTTACTTTCAGTGCACTTAACTTAATGTTTTTTCATTAGTTTAAACCTTTTACCTTGACATAGTTGTTAATTAAATTTAAGCTTTTTTATATAACTTGATCCATGCTAGCTTCTTCTGTAACGTGGATGCGTTTGCAAACATATAAACTCGCATATCTGTGTCTCATTAAATATTTTCCCGGACGAGAATCGAATCCGCGATTCGCAGCGCATCTGCAAAGTGCCCAACTACTGAGACAACTATGTCGGTAAAAGATTTAAATAAGTTTCTAAAGCAAAAGATTGTTAAAAGAACTAGATAAGTACTACATCTCTAGTAACATTAGGTTGATGATGGAATTGAAAACTTTTCAAGTATAAAAAAAAAAAACAAAAAAATAGACGAATTGAGAACCTCCTCCTTTTAGAAGTCGGTTAAAAAGCGATACAAAACTATATACATACTAGGTGTATTTTTGGTCCTGCACAAACTTTGATTAACAATTTTTATTATGAAACCAACTCTGAAATCGCGAATCGCTGTTTCTTACAAAAGTTCAATGCCCTCCCGACTATAATGTATGAAACAGCTGATATTTTTTCGAGATTTCAGACTTGGTTCCATAATAAAAGTTGTTTGTTTTTATGGGTAGAATCATCTCCTAGCGGGTTGTGCAAGACCAAAAATACACCTAGTATTTTAATTTCGCAGTTATACACCGTGGCAAGTTTAACGAGGGGCATATTCAAGGACGCGAAAATAAGTGCTTACATATGACTTATGTAAATGTGTTATGTTATGTGAAGGTGTCGTGATGGCCCAGTGGATAAGGCGCCCGCCTCTCGTGTAAGAAGTTGTGGGTTCGAATCCGGGCAAGTACCAATGTAACTTTTTCAATTCATATGTACTTTCTAAAGTTTATCTTAGACATCACTGACATCCCGTGCCTCGGAAAGCACGTAAAGCCGTTGGTCCCGGTTGTCATTCGTAGAACTTTGACAGTCGTTACTGGTTAGCCAGAAACTCTGGCCAGTCTAACCACGGGGTATCGTGTCGCCCAGTTACTAGGTTGTGGAGGTCAGATAGGCAGTCGCTCCACGTAAAACACCGGTATCCAGCTGAATCCGGTTAGGCTGGCAGCCGACCCCAACACGGTTGGGAAAAGGCAAGGGAGATGATGATATGACTTATGTAAATATAAATAATAATAAGACAATATAAATCACAATAAAAAACGTAATGAATCAAATCAATCAAATAATTTTATTTTGTAAAACATAGGTGTACAGATATTATAATAGGTTGAAATACAAAATAAATGGTTCACTATGTTTTGCCAAACATGAAATGAAATTATAATAAGCAATACGGCTCTCAAAGTCTAAAAAAAAGATCGGCTGTTTTCCTATCGATGGATAAGGGTGAGGCCAAATTGAGCGTAATTTTGTGAGTCGTGAGTCGTAGAATTTCGTGTTCTGGTTTGGTGCTCATTTTGCGTTGCGAGACTTTTTCTATGAAAGCGACCGAAATTCTGCGACTCACGACTCATAGAATTACGCTCGTTTGGCCTCACCTTAACTAGCGCGGGTATCAACAATTTACTTATTTTATAAGACAATTAGTCAAAAAGTTATTTATTGTTTATTTCTTACATATTTTAAATGAAATACGAATGCCTTCAATATGGGACATATCGTCTTACCTGCCACGGAGTATAAATACAACGCTATTGACTTTTGAAACTGCAGTACGTAGCTACCTGTATCAAACGCATATCCTACAATATTGACGCCGAAAGTTGAAGCCTGACTTCGTGTGCATACACGACGACTTGCAATATACGGAACGGGTGGAAACCCGACTTCAAAGTACTGTAGTACGAACTGGCGATATTGCGACCGGTTAGTATCTGATATCATTATTAAACTCACGAAAACAATCAGGATCTTTGGTTATCATAGCGAGACAGGCAGCAAGTGGCATCTTGTCACTTATCGAAGTCAAAAATCATCAATATAGGCATCTGTCGCAACACCAAAAGTGTACATAAAAGATAATCCTGAATACAGCAACCCTATATGCAAAGAATATACTCGTACAAGTACCCACTTGTATACTTACACTAGGCTCATTGCTTCACAATAATGTAAGCCTACGGGTCATGAGTTAATTTGGATGTTGGATAAGAAGGGATCACTACCCACTCGGCACGTTGAAATGTAATTGAAACCATGTTCATGTTTTCAAGTAAACGTGTACAAAATTTGTTTCCATGTAGACCATAATATGCCGTTTTCTTAGATATGAATTTTAAGGGATACGCTTCCTTACATTCCTGGAAATGAAGAGCTTTAACCATAGTACGATCCTTCATCATAAGAAAAGGACAACCTGGGCTTGTTCTATTTTGAATTCTTACCGAGATTCTTCGGTAGGCTTCCAGTTTGAATTAGTGCCAAGGTAATTACAGGCACATGAGACATTTTAAATTTGTTTCTGAGTAAATAACAATTAGACATCGGCAAGATCTTTGAAACTGCAGATATCTACCGGCAGACCACTTAAGCATTCAATGACATTAAACAAATGTTTCTTTTGGTCACATAATACTACGAAATACCTCAACAGCAGAATTCTTTTCCCAATTTCAAAGCAAACTACTTTCTACGTTTTACCATCAACATCCTGTATGGACCAAAGATAGTGCTTCAAAACTTTACAGCCTGGAAAGCTTTCTGTAGTTAAATTTGTTCGAACAACTTTACAAGTCTACACTTTCTATGAGAAAATGTTTTTATTTATTTCGCAAGTTTTCTCTTAAACGTTGTAAGTCAGAGATTTTGCAAAGCCACAAGTTTTAAACTATCGTAAGACTGCATAACTAATGTAACTTCACGTTATAGAAAGTCTTTTAAAATCTAAATACTAAATAAAAGTTTTGCAAAAAAACGGTCGGAAATGTTACTATTTTCTCTTTGATATGTTTTTTTATTTCAGTCCGGTCAAAATCGAATTCGGGTCCAAAAAACCGGATATATTCGGATAAATCCGATAGTTCGAAAATTTCATATGTGTGTTGGAAATTACATATATAGTTTAATCACACTAGTAGTAATTAAGCTAATATAAATCATCTATATTATAATGTTAATGGTATTATAAGTTACTCGTATACGTACATTACCTACAATATAATGAACTATGTAAATAATACAACTACGTGTAAATATATTTTTTATGTAAAATGTAACGACATCTTGTATTTATTGAACGTCTAGAAACTCTATGTGAAATTGGAAAATAAAATTAATGAACATTTTATATGGTGTTTTGAATATTTACCTATTTAGGGTTTTTCAACAAATGAACATTGTAAAAATTTTATTTGTTTTAGGTTTTTGAATAAAATACGAAATTCTATAAGTTCACTCGCGTCTTTGTCTGTTCCAAAAGTTTCCTTTATATACTACAAAATTATGTACTATATAATAATACCAATCTATTACTTTTCCGTTGGAAAACAAAGACCTCTTCACACAAAAAGAAGTCACAGACGTCAGTTAATGCTTAACCACCAGTGTTAAACTTGAATATATAATTTTCAAACTAATATTAACTAATATCACCACCTAGCCTGAAATTTAAAAATAATCCACAGACAGTTATTTTTTTTTTTTTTTTTTTTTTTTTAAAAAAAAAAATAATAATCCACAGACAGTTTGGGCACGCCGTTATAGCGGCGGTAAGACCCCTCTTTGAGGAGTGGCTGGAGAGGCGTCATGGCACTCTCACGTTTCGCTTGACGCAGGTCCTCACCGGACATGGTCAGTTCGGGAGGTTCCTGTGTCGGATTCGGGCGGAAGCGACGCCTGGGTGTCACCACTGCAGTAACGGTCGCCTGGAGGACACGGTCGAGCACACAGTAGAGGTGTGCCGCGCATGGGCGGAGCATCGACGTGTCCTCGTAGAGGCGATCGGCGGCGGTGACCTCTCGCGCCCGGCGCTGGTTCAGGCCATGCTCCGGGGCGAGACGGAATGGGATGCCGTCGCCTCCTTCTGCGAAGCAGTTATGCTAGTGAAGGAAGCGGCGGCGCGCGAGAGGCAACGACGAGCCTCTCGCCCCGGACTAAGACCCAGGCGAAGACGTCGAGAGTCGCAAGACGACTACCGGCCACCGTAGGCGCGGTTCTGCGGATGGCGAGCTATGGGTAGCTCGCCGCCCGGCTGGGACCAGGACCGCGTAGACGGCGCGTTTTGTTCCACGCGCGCCTCAAAGAGAAGGAGTCAGCACAGGGAGGGGCCCAACAGGGCCAACGCCTGCCGGGGTTGCGGAATGTTTATAATAGTTACCGTGACCCTGGAACATAAAGGGCAATCGAAGGAACATGAGTGGGTTTTAGTCAGTAAGAGTCTGACACGCCCTCCCGTCGCACCCAGGACGGGAGAAGTCATTTGATGATTTCCCACTCACCAAAAAAAAAAAAAAAAAAAAAACCACAGACAGTTTTTTACTTAATATTACAAGAAAACCTGCAAGGCCGGAACCCTAATGCGCAAACCCGACTCGCATTTTTCGCTTTTTAAACATACCTCCTTCAAAAAGGTCCAAAGGGGAAAGGTCAGGTGGGTACTTACAAAAGTACTTCAAAAAGGGATCAATATACCCGTATTATACTTACGTCGCATATGTAAAGTAATGAAAAAAGCCACTCAGGTCTACATTACCCACTTACATAAAAACAATAGTGAAAGGAAATTGCTAATGTTCTGTAACACCGGGCCCTTACCACATGGTCAATCCATTTCTCGTTATGTCGGGACCAGTGTCCCGGATGTTAGGGTAATCAATTTCAGTATGTGTGTGTAATGTAGGTATATATATATTTCTCTTACTTGTTGTTTGAGGAAAAGAAAGATACACCCATTACGTCTTCATAGCCTCTTTTGATAGTAAATCAACGCATAACCAAACTAATGGAGCTGGAAACAGGAAATTGGACAATAATTTCTTTTTATGGCAAAAAGGCACTCTAAGAATATAATAAAATGTATTTGTATACCTATATAAAATGTTAAAATAAGGTTTGATATGTAGCCAGAGAAGAAACTCCTTCTAGTTTTAGATATCAGCCTTCCAGTCTTTAGCTAGTTACTTAGTAGTTGGACCATTGGGTAAGTACTCACTTGTGAAGAAGGTAATCAAAACCACAAGTGGCAGTAACTTCTAATTCTCACAGAGGCGGATTAGGTGGTACACCGGGCCCCCAAGCTCAAACGTGCTACCTGGACTCTGACCGGCCAATTCAAAGATTTTTTTGTTCAATTACCTATTTAGATTGATAATTCATTGTTATCTATTATTCATAAACATAAAAATTTTGCGCTATTGTGAAATACTGTTGGTACTGTTATAAACAACATTTTTGTCTGTTGTTTTTAGTCCTTCTCTGTGGATTGAAGGGGCCTTATATTTTGCACTATGGCCCCGCTTCCCTAGCTACACCACTGGTTCCGGACCAGCTGACTATCAAAATGATCGTGCCATCAATCTCCCATCAAAGTCAGATGCCAATAGAAGCATCATGTGTATAGTGCTACAACTAGAAAAATGTTCATCATTTAGTAGTTAGGTATGTGAAATTCAAGGCAATCTATACTTATAATAAAACTGTAGAGAGGTCAATTCTGTACATTGAATATATATTCAAAAATTTTATTGGAGGATGATTGGTGATCGATACTGATGCCAAAAATGCAATTAGTAAATTTTTTGTCTGTCTGTCTGTCTGTCTGTCTGTCTGTATGTGCACGCATGAGTTAAAAACTACTGGAGGGATTTAAACCAAACTTGGTACGATTGTAATCCATACTTCCGGGCAGGTTATAGGCTACATAACGTAACGCTAAGACACATAGGAGCCGAGCAGTAATGAAAAGTTTGGCAAAAACGGGGAAAAAAATAAACCTTTTGAGAGATTCCGTTGCGTGCGCTGTTTAAATGGTTGAAGTTACGCAAAAATTATGTACTAAAGAATTGTTCCTCTTAAAATGTTCTAAAAAAAAGTCCGCGGCAGCATATGCCTAATATTTATAGTTCACTCACTATAACCATTTTTATGGCAATGAAATTAGCTCTAAGATAGTTCATGATTTGCCAGGGTGTTTTGATGAATATAGTATTAATCCTAATCGATGTAAAAACGTTATCGAATAAAAGATTTTAATTATGTACAAAATTGTCGTTTACATCATTTAATTTCAAAAAATAATATCTTCGGAGACATCACAGTTTTAAAATTACTCCGCAGCAATATAATAATGGTACGTACGGGCAGTAACAAAGCTGGCCGGCTTTGCAAGATATTCGTAGCTTATTCATCAGAATAACACATAATATTGTTCTTCATTACATTGCGCCATGAGCCACGGAAGCCAATCAGTAACCAAAAACCTAACATAACGCGGGTACGCGAGGATTGTGCCTAGGGGTGACCTCTCGCGCCCGTTGCTGGTTTAGGTCATGCTCCGGGGCGAGACTGAACGGGAAGCCGTCACCTCCTTCTGCAAAACAGTCATGCTGAGGCAGCGTCAAGCCATGCGCGGGTCTACGGACGGCGAGCGATGGGTAGCTCGCAGCCCGACTAGGACCAGGCCCGTGTCGACGGCACGTCCGTTCCACGCGCGCCTCAGCGAGCAGTCAGCACGTGACGGGGCCCTCTAGGGCTAATGCCAACCGAGGTTGCGGAATAAGGAACAAGGGTGGGTTTTAGTCAGTAAAAGTCTGCCACTCCCTCATGAGAAGTCATTTGATCAATTCCCATCCTTTAAAAAACATAACGCGGGTGAAACTGCGGTATATAATTACACATTAAACTCACTGACTAATATTAAACGCGTTTGTTATTTAACTAACTACAGACATGAAACTTGGAAGGTTTATTCTTTGTGAAGAGTAAATAGCCACTAATCATTTAACACCTTCAGGATTAAAATAGAGGACAGAAGTACGACATCCACGCAGGCGAAGCCGCGGGCAAAAGCTATGTAATATAAAATGTGAGTGTGGAGTTATGAATGTTCTGCCTCATTCTTTGTTGTCTGCACCAAATAACTTTGTTCGTTTCTACTAACTGTAAAGTATCATGTATGACTGATATAAAATGATATATCTAAAATCAAAAACTTAAGTTTTTAATGCCAATAATGTTTACCTGGGTGTAACATAATAATATCAATATTTTCATGAATAAAAATTAAAATTCTTTCACTAACAACAGTCTTGTCTTTTCTCGCGAACATTCTACAGGAAATTCTAAAACGTTGATGTAAACAGCACATGTTAAGGTTGGACGTAAACTTTCGCGCTTCGGAGTCTGTTCGTGCTTGTATCCTAATTCTAGTTTTTGGAAGTCGTTGTTCTGAGCCGTAAATACTGCAAATTAGCCATTGTTTACGTTAAAGGATTATGAAATGACGATCTTGTTTCTGTCATTGCTCCATTGGTCTACTTAAAACCTATGTTCAATAGTTTAATACTTTATTCTAAGAAACATTTTCTAATGTATGTTGTGCATTTGTGCAATCCAAGCAAAAAAAAAACAATTTCCACACTTAATGAATGAATGAATACAAGTTTTCAAGAGCAGGCAGCACCAAACAGCACTCTACGGCCAAAGCCTGCCGGAGTTACGGAATTGTTGTAATAGTTACCGCGGCTCGGAGCATGAAGGGCTACCGAAGAAACAAGGGTGGGATTTAGTCAGTAAAAGTCTGACACGCACTCCCGCCCCGACCAGGGCGGGAGAAGTCATTTGATGATTTCCCATCCACAAAAAAAAATATTAGAAATTAATGTTTAGCGAACACTTAATTTCAAAAGTAGGAATAGAAAGTTAAGTTAGTTACCTTTGTACAAAAATAATACGAATATATTCATACATTCCACAAATTAGCAATTTGTGATACATTTTTGTAGTACGTCGTCAAATAGTAGTTTGGCTCGACGTCTGAGCGGAGCCAATAGCTATCTTGTTAACAATGATAAATGGCAATGTTAGATCGCGGCGAAATGGTTATTCTAGTTGCAAACTCGAGTATACATGTGAGAGGTAAATACTTTCAGAAGTAAATATTTATCTTTTATTTTTCTTTGACTATTGTAACAAATAACTTTTGTCCGTGACTTCATTCGCGTGTGAATGTCTGAGTGACTTTTGAATAGAATAGAATAAAATGTAATATCGTATATTTCTTAGTGTATTGTATGACGGTTGATATAATGTTACAGAATATCTATACTAATATTATAAATGGGAAAGTGTGTCTGTCTGTCTGTCTGTCTGTTTGTCTTTCTTTCACGGCAAAACGGAGCGACGGATTGGAGTGATTTTTTAAGTGGAGATAGTTGAAGGGATGGCGAGTAACATAGGCTACTTTTTGTCTCTTTCTAACGCGAGCGAAGCCGCGGGCAGAAGCTAGTTCAGTTATAAATTATGCTGGATATTAAGTATTGTTCTTCAATAATGACTAAACTACAAATCTTATTTATTTACTCGTAGCTATAGCTAATATTGCCATGAGATAATTGCTATTGCAGTGTCTACCTGGTTTGAGTAGGTAAATACTGTGGTGCTACGAGCAAAACTTAATTGCTACAATTTTGATAAATGAGAGATTTTTTCGAAAAACTCACCAATGTGTAATCCGTCAGCTACAAATTATCAGTAACTTCTACATGTTAGAGAACATGTAGAAGTTACTGTAAAAAATTCATGCACAACAACATAGACGCGTTTTCGTCATTTTAATCTTGTAGCGAACTGAGCGTACTACGCGTACGGTTCGTTGACAGAGCTCCATAGTTCTGTATGTAAGCTGCAAGCAGGCATGCACTAACCAATACGCTACGCCTCCGTGGACAGAGATACTAAGCAGTACTACAAGTGCAAGATAGAGACAGAAAACCGTGAAAAGTTAAACTAAGTACGAACACTTTATTTATCTCAGTATAGGTAGTATTACTTATACCGAGATATAGAAAGTGTCTATCTCTTTTTTCCTATATTGACCCTTCACTTAGCAGGAATACACCCGCGCGAATAGACGACTTTTCTGAAAAAATACTGTGTTAACGTGCCAGTACGCTATTCAGGAAATAAAGTAAGTAGGTAAATTACCAAGTAAACACTTACCCTGATTTTGGATGTTAATTTTTACAGAGATAAGCAAACTTTTGTACTTGACTTACCACAAGTTGGAAAGTTCAATATTCTTATCTTTTGTTGAGTAAAGTTCGCCAGTTTGCCAGGTACGGTAAATACTTCGGAACGTTTTGCTGATCTCCTTACAGGATTTTGTTGACCAGTTTCATACAGATACTTTATCTTCTTTATATAAAAAATGGTAAACCGGCCGCCTGATTCACTGACTGTTGATATATCAGCACACTTAAAGTGTTGATCCTAGAGAAACGAAACTCGCAAGGTGTCCTATAAAAAGAGAAGGTAACCCCTGAGAAAGGATTTCGGAAATTCCACTGAGTAAAATAGGGAATGGATGTATCGACATACACGTGGCCAAAGCCGCAAGCGAAAGCTTCTCTAGACATAATAAAAACGTAACGAAGTCGAATATGATTAAAAGTTTTTAAAAATAATACTTGTCACATTATCACATAGCCGATGCCGAAGCCAAAAATATAGTTTTTAGATTTTTTTCCAGTCTGTTTATATGTACATTTGTCCGGGATAATCGTAAAAAGTCCTTCGTAGATTTAAATCAAATTTTGCATTAAGAGGTCGGGTCAACAGCACGCTTTGTGTGGTGAGAAAAACAGTGATGCAGGCATGGTCTTTGCTACTTTGTATCGTCCACGCGGACTACTTCGCGGGGAGCAACTAGTATCTCAACAACAAATCATATAAAACTTGACGCCGTACCCATGTGATCTCGAATAACGAAATCTCTAATTCAAGTCTCTAAGAAAGTTTGATTTGGTTAATTGTTATATTAATAAAGACTTTTTATGATGACTTTAACAGGCTTAGTTATTCGAGATCACATGGCTGGTGTTCAGTTTTTAGAAGTAGGCGCATTCATTGTTGAGTGTTTCGAGTAGGTGAATTAGAGATTTCGTTATTCGAGATCACATGGCTACGGGCGTCAGGTTTTTCGAGGTGGCGTGCATTCGTTGTTAAGTGTTTCGAATACGTGAACTTACGGGGACGTGATATTCGGTGTTACACTTTTCTAAGTCACGTATCACACCCAACAAAGACATTATCAAGTACAGCAAGCTGAAAGAAAACATTATTCTTTTGTTTACAATATATTCAGTAGTTCTTTTCTCACATAAATATTTTATAGGTGGTTTTGTGTGACAATTTGTATCACGAATTTATGAAACACATTTCTTCAACCATAAAATGAGGCCAACTCTGTAAAATTAATTTATTTTCATAATTAACCTTAGAATGTGAGAAAGTGGTTAATTATTTTATTAATTATCCTTAACATTAATTTCAACGCCAGCAAAAGAAACACTAAGACAACCATCATTTTGTTTAAAATTAATTAAATTCTCTTTGGTACTTTAATTAAAGTGGTTTATACATTTTCTTGAATATTCCTAAGTAGTATAACGATATTAATACTTATATGTCAACCAAATCCTAAAAGAAACAAAAATTAAAAGTAGATACTTTACCTATACAGGCTGGAAAGTTTCAATGGGTCCGGAAGGATAACTACTTAGGTAAAATAATTTAGCTTAACGATTTAGTTAAGATATATTATTTTACCGGAGTAAACATTCCTTTATTTTTAAAAAGAAATTTAAGGAAAATTAAAGATAAGTTAATTTACTTGCCGGGCTATCGAATCTCTCGGTAATCGAACCGGCTAAAATCCGAAAAAGTTACACTCTGTATTTTTATGCCATCAAACGTTAGGATTCAAAGGGACCAAATCTCTCTAACAAACATGGTTACCTAAATTAAAGAAAAATCATAAACCTGAATTTCAATAAACGAAAATTATCGATGGTTAAATTCGCCCTTTGATTTTAAAAGTAAAAATATTACGGTTTCCTCTGATATTTTGTTGATTATTACCAAAATGCTTGTTTCTTTATTATTAATGAAAAAAATATAATCACTATACATAAAAATTAGAGGAAGACAGTAAGTCAATCGACTATGCTTTAACGAGGCACTTAAGACCCATTAGCCGCTTCAAACTCATCTACTCTTTTTAGGTCCTTAGTACTTACTAACTGTCAATTGCGGCTTAACCTGCATCAACTACTATGCTCCACTAGGCCGCAACGTGATGTTATATAGCCTAAAGCATTCCTTGATAAACGAGCTACCCTAGGCAAAAAAAATTATTCAATTCAATCCAGCACTTCTTGAGATTAGCGCGTTCAAACAGACTCTTCAACTTTATAATATCATTTCTCACAGAAGACTTATGTTCGACATACTATATTGTACTCCCATCACACATTCAAATAAACGTTTGTTTCTGCTCAATCGACCCAGTAATCAAACATCACTGATTAATGATCTACGTCTACTAAACATATAATATTCAAGCTTCAACGGATCTTTCGGAAACGAGGAAATCCTTAGGCCCTGCGCAGACGGCACACTTTTTGTGCGATCGAGTCTGCGGCGCACAAAAAGTTTGAACTAAGAGAACTAAGACTTTTTGCGCGTCGTGTGCGTTACTGCATATAATTGCATAGGTTCTATTTTCACAGACTAAAAAGTGCGTCACGGATAGTCTGTCGTCTGCGCAGGGCCTTATACGTAGATACTAAGGTTTATATAAACAAACAATGCTTTATAGCTAAGCAATGTTACTGTTACACAAATATTAAACTACAATGGCAGAACGGAGACGGAGAATAATAGCCAAAATACTTGGATGTATATTTATGCGTATTTTTTTCCGTATGTGAGTTGTCATAAGATATTTATTTATTTATATCGACCTAAGTTTCTGACAGAATGATTGAATACTAGTTTTTATAAGTGTACTGTAAAGATTGTACATTCGGCCACTTTGGAAATAAGGTTTTTTAAACCAGTTGCGATAACATAATTATTTTTCTTATTTCGAAACCTGATTTTCAATAAAGAATAATTCTTCTCTTTTCTAAACGGGTTCAAACGCACAAAGGATATTAGTGGTTAATTAGCTTTACAAGATTTCTGCTTGAAGCTATAGTAAATAAAAATATAATAGTTTGTTTTAAAACCAGAGGCTTATTGCATTAGCTCATAAAAAAACTATTACAAATGTTTTACATTATACATTAAAATAGTTTTAGCCGGAAGATTCTTAAAACCCTCCCATATTACTCCACACAAATTAATCCGACTTTATCAAAGCCTCACAGTTCTTGCTTCAGCCAAGCTCTATTCCTGTCACTGTCAGACACCTGTCAAACTATGGGTGCAAGAAAGAACCAGACACAACTAAGACAAAGTGCGTGGTAAGTAACATTTATTTAGCAAGACTTAGGGAGAGATAAAGACGTTACTTAGCACTTATTTGGCTAAGCACTACACCGGTCACTGTTACACAACTACCATACTCCAAGTGTAAGATAGAGACGTAACATATGGCTAAGCCAAAGTACGTGCTAACTAACGTTTATTTATCTCGCCATTAAGGTTGGCCTCAATGTTTTAGACGCTATTTCTACTAAAATTATACTTCTCTAATTAATTTGATTCCACCCAAAGATTATCTGGAAGAAATTGCTTTTTAGCGATAAGGTTTTTGTCCTATTGGTGTACACAATAAAGAATATTCTATCTAAATAGCTTTAATAACAATTTAATCTGAAACGCCGCCTGTCAGTTTAAGTTCCAATAATCTTTACTGTAGAAAATAAAGTATTCAAATGAGATTGATTGTTATTAAAAGCAAAAGACTCAAATCTTTGAAAATCTTGACTTTTCTCTCCTATAACATGACATGGATAATACGACATATAAATTTTGATTTGCAATTACTCTATCTAAGGGTGCTTGTACACGGTGCATGTAACTGGAGCAAGTAAAGATGTGGGTTACACGCGTGAGTAATATGCGCAAGCTATTTGTTCGAGTTACTGAGTCACTAGACCCGCACATGTTTTTAAACGATATGTTTACGATGCATATAACCCGCGCAAGTGCCTCAACATGCGCAAGCTACATGCACCGTGTACAAGCACCCTAATGATGAAAAATCAAAATTTACTTAGTCTTAATAATCATGCATTCTCTGCACTACCCTGGGTAGACTGGTAGATTAGAGAATGCCTCAGGCATTAAGTTTGACATTGAACATTCGTGCATGGAGCTTAAATTAATAAATATAATCATTTTTAACTGACTTCAAAAAGGAGGAGGTTCTCAATTCGTCTGAATGTTTTTTTTTTTTTGTGTGTTTGTTACGCGGTTTCTCCTTCAATTGTAAAGGGATTTTGATGGTCCTATTGTTGCGGAATGTTTTTTTTTTTTTATTGGGACAATCCCACCACACTATTCCCAACCACTGCAACTCCTGAAAGCCAGAATCAACAGTGGAGTCCGCCAGAAAAGCGCCGAAGCAATGAAGCTCGACGAGTCCCGGAGAAACGATTCAACTGTCTTGGATTCCGCAACGAAATTAATCAGAAAGAACTGCGGAGGAGTAAGAAAAATAAATATTTCCACTTCCCTCCATAACAAGCAGGAGTTGCGGAATGTTTATAATAGTTACCGTGACTCTGGAACATAAAGGGCAATCGAAGGAACATGAGTGGGTTTTAGTCAGTAAGAGTCTGACACGCCCTCCCGCCGCACACAGGACGGGAGCAGTCATTGGATGATTTCCCACTCACCAAAAAAAAAAAGTTCTCTTTTTTGTTTGTTATCGTTGGAATGTCGTTGAAGTCAATAGTTGTTACCGACTTCCGAAATTTTAGTTATTTTTTAGTTTTTAAAACGGGTTATTATTTTTTTGAAAAAGTTTTTTTATTTCAAAATTAATCATACATTAAGGAAATAAGGATACGTTTTCATTTCACATTATGTAAATATATCAACTAAAATATAGTCTACTAAAAAAAAACATCCGATTATCATTTTGTCTTTCCAACTATTGAGTTAGACTTCCAATGTAATTAGAAACGACGGAAAAATATTCCTCTCGGCTGCTATACGTGACCTCTTCCACCCGGTGACTGGGTCAATATTACCTATTCTAAGGCCAAACCTTCCTAATTGATAATGATTAATCAATATAAAAGCTCTTCGGGTTAACCCAAAATTAAGAAGAGCCTCTTCTTAATTTTGGGTTAACCCCGATCCCAGTAACGAATGTTCCAAATCCGATTAAAAGAAAAAGTAATTTAAAATACAAAGGGCTCTTATTGAATGAATAGCCAAAAAAAGAAGTATTATTCAACAGATTCTGATATTGGATTATTATGTTCAGTCATGCCTTTCAATTTGATCATGGTAATAATAGTATTCCGTCGTAGTTTTTTTGGGCAACAAACACATACAAATATTATTATTTTGTTTCTTATTATTCGTTTTCAGAGCATGGTAGAGAAGACATAAAATGTACCTTATTTTCGTGGGCCAATTCTTGTGGAGAAAATGAAATCGTATATCGGACTCGAATAAAACCGCAAGGTTCTTCCTGCTACCAAGTGTCGGGAGTTGGATCGCCATTATCGGGATACATATCTATAAATTAAAAAAATATGTACTCTATTTGGGTCTAACAACTCAAAATCTTATTTTTTATAGAAAAAGAGTCTTTGCCAATAATAAGAGAGGCTCATCATGTCAATAATGTTTTAAAACATCGTAAGTACACGACAGAATTAATAAAAACAGTGCCACATAGCTTCCATATAAAAATAACTCCAACCCATAAGGGCAAAGAGAAAAATCTGCCACAAATATAAAATAAGCTGACGTACGATATTATAAACGAGTTAGGAAAACTTGCGAAAGTGCTCCGAAACCCGACGCTGACTAGAGCTAATAGAAAAATGTGGAAATCTTCCAAAGCCTGAATATTTTCAACTTCTTGTCGAAGTTTGACAATTTATTTGTAAGCCTGCCGGGATTGGATATTTACAAACTGTGAAAGGATCTACGTTTTGTTTATTTATAGCTTACAAACTTATTTTTACAACCATTATTCGTTATTGCTTTCACAGCATTAGCCAGAAAAGGAAAACAGGCTTATTGGCCTACACACCAATAACGATGTGATGTACATTAAAAATAATTTTTAATATGCTTCACAAGCTGCTATTGCAACAAGTCCCAAATTGCTGTGTGGAAAAAGTTCTTGCTTCGTCAAAAATCGTTATTGCTTCTTAGGCCAGCTCCAATTGAATTTTTCATTTCTTTTTTAATATATTATTATTAATTGTCAATTTCAAAACCTTAATTATACCTACATAATATAAAATCCAGCTTAACAGCACTTGAGTATAAGTATCTTTTATACCGAATTCCAGTAAAAAGGCAAAGAACCCTGTTACGGTCTATCTTAATTGAGGTAAGTCATGCTCAGTAATGAACAGTAATCCGACACGACCTCAGAGATCAGGCGAAGGGCTAAAAGGTTTATGTTCTTTCCGAAACATTAGGATATCACTCCACCAACTTTTAAACTCTTTCTGAGAAATTCCTAATGGAAAAATTCTATAATATGATTTCGGCAATCTCACTTGAAAATTATAATTAAATATTTAATCCGTGATGCCAGAAAAAAATTGCGACCATAAGATTACATCGCCGTCAAAATTTGAGTAAATTAAAACAACATGACAGACCCTGGAATGTCAGTCAAAATGCCATAATTTTGGCTGACATTCCAGGGTCTGCAGGGCCAACCAGATACCATGCCTTCTTTGTAATGGCGCTTCACTTGGCGTATTTGGCCAAATACTTGCGTATTCGTTGCAACACATTATGATCTTTATTCAAATATGTCTAGAATATAGTTGGTATTACCCGAATTACCGATTGAAAAGCCCTCAAAAGACTCTGAGTGGCTCTGAAGGTAAACTTCTGCAGAAAACTAGTATCTCGCTAACTCTAAAGGCACGTGAAAATCCGATTATTCAATGTCAAGTAAAAGTCGATTAAAGACTCCAGAAGGCTGCTATTTATAGTTGAACACTTTTAAGGCTAACGGCAACGGAAAGGTAAAATGACTAAACTAATCGCGAAGCTTAAAGGTGGCGCTTATCTTATGTGTATAAATCTGGCATGTCTTATGTCTCTTTTACAAAAATGTTTTATACCACATGGTCAATCCTAATTAACTACGTATACGGTATACCTATTGTCCGTCACAGTTAGTAACATTGAGGAGAACATATTATTGAGAACACTGTCACTTTCACATGTACACATTACTCTGAGTGATTCTCGATTTTCTTAAGTTCCAAGTTACCCAAAACGATAAATCAATTCATTTGTTTTTCAAACTTCGTTCATTTCCCAATCCACACACATAACCACACACAATCTAGCACCACAATACACACAATATAAATGTGCATGCATATTTAAACTTACCTGTATTCCTTTGTCTCTCTTCCATTAGTTACTTGAAGAAGTTATTATCGCTATATTTTCTTGCAATAATCATAACATCACTTTCATACTGGGGTGGGAGTTTTATGTTCTGTAAAACATATGGATTCTTTAGTGCTGACTCGTCTCGCGGAGGAGCTTCTGTCTACCTACTACTTATTGGTTTTAGATTTAAGGAGTTAAGAAGCCAATTGTTAGGGGAGAGAAATAAATGCAAAAGTTTCGCGGTTTTCACTTCTCCTGGATCTTTAGAAGGGGTATGGGACCAAAGCCAACTCACAGAACTCCCTTAGGTATTTTTTGACGAAATTAGACACCAACAGGCTATTTTCTCTGTATGATTAAGCCAATTCACTGAAATAAACTTTATTATTAATACTTTCAAACACTTTGAATCTCTAATATTGCTTTTAATAAACACAATTTCCTTAACATATGATGCCATCAATTGTACGTAAGCACCACTATTGCACATGGAATTAAAAGAAATAAATTAAAGTGATTTTAAACAACGAATAACATTATGTTACAAGTCCAGACTTACACGTCAGTTGCACGTTGCAGAGCTTGTTGCAGAGTTACGAGTCCTCATTCGGTCTGCACTGAATTTATACGGCACTAAAATCTTAGCAAGAACTCTTGAAATTGGAATTTGTAGCTGCTATTCCATTTGTAGAACGTGCAACGTGCAACAGTGCTCATTGTATGGAATTACATGTACATATTTAAATAGAATGTAGAAAAAACCTTTCAGCTGAATTACTCTTTTAAAGTTGGTTAAGAAGAATGCTTGCAAATGAAACTGCTATTTTTATGCTAGAAGTAAAGGAAAAATATTGTGATCATTCTACCTATATTCATACTGATTTTAAAAGTAACTCTGTCTGTCTCTTACGCTTTCACGAGTAAACTACTGAAACGAATTATAATATACAAATTGATGCTATCCAATGGCGAGATTTTCATTCAATTCCTGGCTTGCAATAATAAGATACCTGAGCCAGCCAATCTGTAAACAAAATGTAAAATAAATTTTTTAAACTTTAAAGCTGAAATAAAAAATTATGAATTCCGGTCGAATTTTGACTATTGATGGGCCACTAAAAGTTAATTTAAGGTTTCCTTAATAGGATCAAACAAGGAAAACAGAAATAAATGTTTAATATAGCGTTAGCGTTAATTTTGCGATTAAACCTAAATCATTTCGATTTCGTGTAACACGTAATTATTTTTTACTTCCACTTATTTCTGTCAGACATATACTTAGGTATATACATATATAGTTTCACCCTGGCCTCGACATTTTTCACAAAATTCATCTTATTAGTTAACTAAGTACATACAGCACGGAAATCCATAAGCAGTGTAGAGACCAATAATATCTAATATCACCCGCCCCAACTTTATACAGATGTTAGCAAACATTGAAAATTATTCTAACTACTCATATAACCTTCTCTATTTATTTATTAAGCCTCATAACATTTAGTTATATTTCATTTCACTTACTATAAAAAAAACAGCACCTAGTATTAGCGCATCGCGGAATAATTACAACAGTTTAAAAATAACAGTAAGTACAAAAAAGGTCTGAATCCTATGTTTTCATGCATAAACATGAAGCTTTCAATAGATAAATCTGTTTAAAAGCACTTTATTTCATTCACAATCCGCTATTAAAATAACTACCTACGTACGTACGTACATTAAAACCTCGCAAGTTGTGTTAACGATTAGGGATTAATAAACTACATTTCTATACTTAGCCAGAGAAACATTATTAAAGAAACAATGGTGCCGATTCTCTTGTTCACAAACTAACGTAGATTTAAGTTAAGTGCATCTTTCTCTTTCCATTTAATTAAGAAAAGGACAGAAGATAAAATATTAGTTAAGTCCTGTCAAATTTAGACACTCCATAGATAATTTACACGCATTTTAAAAACATGGCGTCTAAATATACGTCAATTTTCTTCCGGCGCTGTGTAATTTGACAGGATTAAACTAAATTGTATCTTCTGTCCTTTTCTTTAAGAAATGTAAAGAGAAAGATGCATTTAACTTAAAATTAGTCTAGTTTGTGACCAAGGGAATCGGCACCATTGTTTGGACAGTATTTCTGTCCGTCGCCCAACTGTCAAACTACCATGGTGAGATAAAGACAGAGAAATGCTAAGCCAAAGTAATGTTTATCTATCTCGATGGCGAGATAAATAGACGTTACTAAGAGCACTAACTTTGGTTTAGCACTATACCTGTCACTGTTACACAATTGCCAAACGTCAAGTGCACGATAGAGACGAAACATGACTAAGCCAAAGTCAGTGCTTAGTACTTAACGTCTATTTATTTCGCCATAACTGTCGCTGTTTTATCTGCGTAGTTTATGTTTCAAAAACTATCGTATGACCTTTCTCAGGCTATGGACTATCATTGTACCCATTCAAATCTGTTCTGTAGTTTTGACGTGAAAGCGAGACAGACAGACAGACAGCGTTACTTCCGCATCTATAATATTAGTATGAATATGAAACTAACGATCTAATTAATCCCCGTAATTTGAAAATTGAACGATACATTATTACTGAGTAGTTTGTCCTGCCTGCTAAAATAAGTTTAAATAAGAAACTTGTTTCCCCATTGGTACTCCAAATCTATTATATTTTGTATGAGAGAGGCACTAGAGGCAATTGTGTTTCCATCTCGAAGATAAAGGTGGTATGTCTCAAGTGCCTATAGGCCGTAATGACACGCGCCCATACTCTTCAAATAGGAACACAGTGACGCCGCTTTGCTGCAGAAATTGGTTTGGTATTAGTCTTCTTTAATATATCTATGGTATTAGTGCTTCCCTAATACAAAACTAATACCGATAGGGTTTTTGGTAATCAACGCAAAACCGACACTACTGCACCGCCATCTTTTATTTTCAACGTTTATGAGCCGTTCAGAAAAGTGATTTTCGGAAAAAACACCTAACTACATAGTATACGGGTTTTATGAAGTGAAAAGCGGTCAAGAAGCCGTAAGAAACCGCTTCTAAACTTATAAAATACGAAAGTGTTTTCGTTCATCAAAAGTTGTATGTATTATATGTTTATACATATTATGTATGCATAGCCTTTACTAATATAGACAAGACAAGCCGTCGCACACAACAGCTTTGCGCCGCCGGCGCCGGCAGTAACTGACGGCTACTGACAGTGTTGTCTACAGAAGGCAAATAATTATTTGTTGATTTTTTATCACGAACAAATACTTTTTTTTGCATGTTGATGAAGATTTTATTACTTTCTTATAACGAGGAATACTTCCTTCGTCTATTTAATATTTTTTTCTTCAGATCAAATGGTACCGCTGCTCTCTAAATGCACCGTCATCTCTTCTTTCTTTTATTTTTAATAGTTTTTACACGTTTCATTTACATGATTAAAAAGGTGACATTATCTACCCGTATCACAGTGGGCAAACTGCGACATGACTCCTGGTCCAAGGGCCGCCCGTACATTTACATCATACTTTGATACATACATATTCTTGGCTGTGACAACTCTATACAACAATTACGTGCTTGTTTAACTATAACTTTAAGATATTTATTTGTAAGTTTATCAAACTTTTAATGAGTACGATGCACAGCCTGAGCAAATATTGGTCCCACTTGGGCGCCAATTGGCAACCCGCATTGCTAACTACTTCAAATGGTTGTTCACTCAACAAATTTAGCCAAGGTCAACCTAAGCCATGCGGGTCGATTATAAGAATCCACCTAAATGCGCTGATTTTTATCTATTCAGTAGAAGGGATAAGACTTGATTAAGTACACAGGGCTGCTAAACAGCTGCAAAATTCGGACAATTTCCTATGCAATGCCAATGTGACTTTTTCAATCACTTTCAATTTTGTGTTTTAAGTTTTTTTGGAAATCACTGGTATATTTATACTTTCCAAGTTTTTCTTGGACATCACTGGTATTAGCAAAAGAATACATGATATATGATTTAAGTTATGTTGAGGAAGGGTCCACCCTTTATAGCAGAACTTTTTACGTCATAATTTTATTTTGCATAGCAACGGATAGCATAAACCTCTTTTCGCAGAAAATCGTTTGGCATACACTCATTTACCATACACCGAAACCCATAATTTTGTCAGTCAGAATCATCTTTAGGCATCAATTTCATATCCATAATAATCAATAAGTATAACCATCACATCGTAGAAAGTTCAAAACCAGAATCATCTTTTGGCATAATTATATTTTATTTTGGCATGCAGCAAGCATGCAAGCATGCAGCAAGCATGCAGCGAGCATGCAAGCATGCAGCAATCATACAAGCATGCAGCAAGCATGCAACAAGCATGCATCATGCAGCAGGCATGCAGCATGCAACATGCAGCAGGCATGCAACATGCAGCAAGCATGCAACATGCAGCAGGCATGGCTTCTTTCACGGCTCCGGCGCTGTGGGGCTCCGGCGGTCCCACGCGAGCTAATCGTCGCAGATGGTTTTACGTCCACCACCGCAGCTTCGGCTTGCTGACCGGCTCAGCCGGCCAGCCTCAGCCGCGGCGGTGTCCGTTAAAACCACCTGCTCCTCAGCTCGCGGGCCGCCTCGCCCCTCCGCGCCTTCGCGGGTTTAAATTACACTCTAGGGGTAGGGCAGACAAGACTACGTGAAGTCGGTTTTGCAGCGATTCATTTCTGTCACTCACTTTTGTAGCACACCATAGTGATTTTTTAAAACAATATATATTTTTTTTCAATATGACTAATAATTATTTCTATTGAAATTCTGTGATCTTCGTAGTATGCTAAGTCAAATTATGTCAAATAATCGGCGCTCTAAATAAACGTTATGCTAAACGAAATTATGCAAAATTGTAACTCTGACAAAGGTAATTATTCCCAATACAATTCTGCCATCTTAAAAGTATCCCATTTAAAATTCGGACATAAAAACATTAGGCCAAAAAACAATTATGTTAAATATTTTTTATACCTTAACAATGTTCGTTGAAAAAAGTTTCTGCCAAGTGAGTTATGCCAAATAGGTTTCGGAGAAACAAGTTTCTGCCAGATAGAGGGCACCCGTTGAGGAAACCTCAACTTGTCCACTAAATCGTAATCTCTTTCTTTTACGCTGTCACAAATGCATGGCTAAAGTACAGAACCAATTTTGAGGAGATACAGAGTAAGTTCAAACCCTTCTTTGTTATTTTCTATCTATTAATTAAAACTTTTAACGGACTTTGTCACTCGTTCAATTTTATTTTTGTACCTAGAAACTTTCCGCCAAAAACAAAAATAAATAAAATACAAACCTTCACCCTCAAATTCAATAATCATGAAATGGTCTGAAACACTTTCATTTCCAACAAAAACTACCTTAAGTCCAATATCATTACAAAACCTACATTGCGTGGATATTTCGGAACGTTCCTAACGTTACGTTTAGCTACGTAACGGGATACGGAAAGGGCGGGCTTCCTGTTCAATATTGACATCGGCGCAATTGACGCTTCCAGTAATTTGCATTTGTATTATTGGAGCCGTCCACTCAGCATCGATCACTGAATAAATGTTTATTAACAGAACAGCACTGAATTACAGTGTTTTGATAGTTGCGAATTTAGTGAATCTATTCTCGGTCTGTGTGTTTGGGTATTTGGGGTAGAGGATAAAAGGATGCGGCTGTATTTTTTAATTTATTCTTCATTAGAAATTAAGTCAGTACACCCGATTACATTACGTTCAATTAATCTTGAACATAATGTTTTCGGAATAAAGATAAAAATCTATTAAAGGAACACGCCTAACGCCTAGTATACTGTTGTCTATCGTCGTCCGTCCACATTTTCTTTTTTGTAACATGTATGTGGAATAGTTTTGTCCAGTGTCCGTGTCACAAAAAATAGAAATTAACTTTTTGACGACCAAGCGACAGCCGGCTGTCGGGCTGCTATTTTCTTTCTATTGTGTCTCGAATCACGTGTGTTTAAAGGTTTAATGTCATATTCGAGAGCTTATGTTGCTGAACCACTGTATTGTTTGACGCAGCTTATATCAGACGCTATGATATTAGATTTTCCTAGCATTTTAAATTACTTTTGTTTACCGTACTGACTGTATCTAAAAGAACATAACAAACATTTTATTTTCGCTCTTATCTTTAAGTAAACGCCCCCACAATACAAGAGAAAATGCAAACGAAGATTTTTCCTTAACAAAATATATAGCGCCCTTGCCAAAAATGTCCAAATCGTACCGGAAAAAGTGTCGGATGTTACGAGCTTTTGATTTTAAACGATGTCACGGTTAACGCGGTGGTTGAATACTTGGCTTTTGCCCAATAATTGTGATAATTGTGTGTTTGTAATAAAATTGTGTTTTGTTCCGAGTTATTTGTGTATGTGACTTTATGTTCCTAAACGCAACTACGACGTAGTTAAAGTACCTAATAATAATGTGTAATGTGTAAAGTTTAAAAATACATACAAAGGCTAGCTTTGCTTGCGTCACGCCTGAATGGAGGGCGAGAAATATCCCACGTCCTTTTTCAGGCTTCTTCTTCTTCTCCCTAGCCTTTTGCCAACTGTGTTGGGGTCGTTTTCCAGCCTAACTGAATTCAGCTGGATATCAGTGTTTTACGTAAAGCGACTGCCTATGAGAGCTCCACAACCCAGTAACTGGGCGACCCGATATCTCTCTTCTCAGGCTATCGTTATAAAAAAAATGTAATCGGTTCAGTTAGTAGACGTGAAAGCGTAACAGACCAGCAATACAGAGTTACTTTCGCAATTATATTAAATTAAATTAGTAATAAATTAAATTAGTTAGTTGTAATAAATAAAATTAGTAGTAAAAATTAAATTATTAATAAATAAATTAAAAAATACATGGAACAATTTTCAACTGCGTTTTACCAACACCCTTCTAATAAACAACAGAAACAACACCTATTACAATACTCTCGTTAAAACTTCACGAATTATGGTATGAATAACCACTAAGGGCTCTTTTACAATTCCATTGCGAGAAAAAGTTCAGTATTTTTACAAGTATTCTCACCAACGTACATTACCTTAATCTCCAGGGCTTTAATAAAAAATCTAATCTACTGGAAAGTTCTGTAGGTAACAAGAATAAAATGAGAAATGCAATAAAGTTGCTGTTCACTTCGATGCAACGAGATTGAGTGTTCAAAAGAATTCAAATTGCATATTTTGCTTGGACGAACTGTAAAGCCCCGTATTCATGGTAAACATTTTGTTTAGCAACATGGTTGCATAAACATATTGACGAGTTGCTGTCATCATATTACGGGCAACACTTGTGTTGCGGTGTTGATCACGCCATACTGCAGAGTTGACGCCCGGCGAGCGACAACATCAGTTGATCAACAGTTGCTAAACAAATGTTTACCATGAATACGGGGCTTAAATAGCAATACATACTGAAAATAGTGATATGTTTCCAAAAATAAGTTACAAAAATGATGAGACACAAAAAGGATTGATTTCAAAAAATGTTTCTTAGTGTTCATCTACAGTGTAGAGGAAACCGTTTTATGCCTTTATCCAGGAAATGGGTTCCCTCGTCTGTAACATTATATAGGAAAATATAAATTGATAAATGGCAAATGGGTTTGCTAGCTAAATCGCACCCAGGCGCTGTCTAATCTAGGTACATAACCGTACGTAACCTGGTTCATTAAAGAAAGGAATCTAAAATGGCGGCGCTTATCATGTTTTCTCGCTCGCGCACTAGTGCCATCTATACTCACTCGCGCGCGTACCATCAACATAAAAAAATTGTCTTGATTTGCTTCCACGCTGCTCAGTGCTCGTTTTTCGAATATCTTGTTATAATTTTCTGTTATTTTTCCGTTGTTACCTGTTTGTTATTGTGGTAAAAGTAGGCACTGTTTCCGATGAAAACAATAAAAAATCTTAATAATATTTTTGATTTGAAAATAAAAACTTCTACTTTAAATTTTATATGCAGACTGTACTATCTGTCATCGCAAGTACATGCCGCCATTTAAGATTCCTTTCTTTAATGAACCGGCTTATAACATAACATAAATGTAACAAACTTTTGCGGAAGCAACCTTAAACTGTCAGATAGGGACCTCGCAATTTCAGTTGTACTACGGGGAAATCAGTTATGTGGGAAAACGTTGAAGGCACACCTTAACACAGGCTTATTATTTCTTCGGGAACATGAAAATAATAGAGAGTTTTCTAGTCAAATTAGCACACGTAGTAGGGATAAAGGTCTATACAAGCGTGAGCTTCATTTTAATATATGGGAAGGAATACATGTACAGTCAGCAAAGTATGTAAGTATACAGGACCTTCATCTACAATTGCTTTAAAACCAATGAAGTCATTTTCTACTATAGTTTAAATTTTTATTAGAAAATATCCGTGGGTTTTTGAGAAAACTTAAGCTGTATCTGACGGCCCTGTATACTTATATACTTTGCTGACTGTACATATTGTAGTTTCTCTAAACAAGTGTGTACCGCCTGCCACATGCTAAAAATATTATACCTACCGTAAGGAAAACCGCACGATCATTTGATTAATGGAACTCTCAGGAGAACTATTTTCTCCTGAAAAAACAATTAATCAAGTAGGTTCTCGTAATGAGATTGTACAAACGATCGTGAGACATGTCTTTATCTGTATTGTGAGTTTTCTTTGTTTAAGTTGCCTTCTTAATTTATAAAATTGTATAGATATACTTGAGCCAATGGTACAAATTCCCATGTGCACAAACTTAACTAATTTCAAGTGCAGTTCATCTTCCATTCCATTTCACGTGATTAGAGACACAATAGAAAGACAATAGCAGCCCAACCGCCGGCTGTCGCTTGGTCACCGAAAGGTTATTAAAGGTACAGAAGATAAAATATTGGTATAGTCCTGTCAAATTAAGGCGCTCCATAGATAATTTACGCAGTGGGATCGAGAATATGGAAAAATTGATTGTGGTTGGGAACACCGAAGGCAAAAGATCGCGCGGTCGTTCACCAACAAGATGGGCCGATCAACTAAAAGACTCGGCGTCAGACAAATTTTACACCGTTGCAAGAGAAGCGCTGGACAGAAATCGATGGAATCAAAAATCGGTGCAACCCTAGTGCTGACCACGATCCTCAGACATGAGGGACCGACCCGAGAGAGAGATAGATAATTTAAACGCGATTAAAAACATGGCCACTAAAAATAAAATTACTTTAGGCGCTATAATCTGACAGGACTAAAATAATACCTTCTGTCCTTTTCTTAATTAAACGGGAAGAGAAATTTGCACTTAACTTAAATTTTGTTCAGTTTGTGTATTAGAAACAATTTTAATAAAGAATAAGTAGGTACCTATTGTCGAGATGTCCCGACGGTTACGGCGACGCCTCTCATATTGTAAGTACAGGTTGTGGAATAGAATCCGGGCTAGTAGCAATGTGGCTCTTTTAATTCCTATGTAAGTATTTTGACTTGACACCATAGACATCGAAGAAGCAAATTATTGTGAGGAAACTAGCACTTAGAATAACCTATCTGCCTTCTCTGTATAAAAAGGGGCCTCCGTCCTGTAGTGGGACGGACATATTTTTGTAATAATACTTAATAATTAATTGCCTTGTATAAATAGACAATCTGATATTAAAACAAATATGTCCAACCTACCGGGGTTGCGGAATGTTTAAAATAGTTACCGTGACCCCGAACATAAAGGGCAACTGAAGGAACATGAGTGGGTTTTAGTCAGTAAAAGTCTGACACGCCTTCCCGTCGCGCCCAGAACGGGAGACGTCATTTGATGATGTCCAACTCCCCAAAAAAAATTCAAAAATGTCCAAAAAAAATTTTACACATTTGTTTTAATCTTTTTTGGTAAAAAATCTTTATCAAATACGGGAGGAGTTTAATTAAATTTTTAACAACAGATCGAACTATATAAATTAAACGGAAAGTTGCAACAAGCGCCCTCTAGTAGGTATTATCCGTATCACTACGCACCTTCCTGCAGACTTGATAGACAGAAGGTTAAAATAGGAAAAGCAAGGGTCTACTTAGTTGCCTTATGTTTAGCAACAATCAACTATTTACATTTATTATGATTTGATTTTAGAAAATTGTAAAAGTAAGTACTGTACTGTGTGTACTATAATTAGCATTCGCCCGCATGGCTGTCAAACTTCCATCTCATATTTTAACCCTTTAGGGTTAGCAAAAAAAAAGTAAAAATCCTTATAGTGGATGAACTCTTCACAAAAAACATACCCTCCAAGTTTCATTGCTCTAGAATCAGCGGTTTGGGATGTGCGTTGATAAGTATATCAAAGGTCAGTCTGTCAGTTTATGTAACATTTATTAAGATTTTTATTCTTGATGTATATTTAAAATATCGTCTCATTGGGAACATATCATCTTATTTCGAAAGGCCAAAAAATATAGGATCCTTAATTATTTGTTCTTGTTCTTACTATTACAAAACAGAGGATATAACGCATGCATGTTTAATAAGACCACTAGCATCATACATATGTGGGCAGATATCTGCTTACTCCTACACAGGGCCGTCTTTAACTAAGCTGGGGCCCTTGGGCACATAAGAATTGGGGGCCCTTTTAGGAAGTAAAAAACGCGAATTATACAAACGTTTTTAAAATGAGTTAAAACATTTTTTTTATTAGCCTATTCTGTCCCGCTCTTGGGCAAAGGCCTTCCTCCACTTGTACCATGTATCGCGAGATCTCGCTTCCTTTTCCCAATCCCGTAGGAATCTGTCCAGTTCGTCCCGCCATCTCCTTCGTGGCCTGCCGCGACACCGTCTTCCCGTCTCAGGGCACCAGCTTTGTGCTATTTGAGCCCACAGTTTGTCTGTTGTATGCGGCAGACATGGCCTGCCCACACAGTCCCATTTTAGTTGGAAAGCCTTTTGAGCCACAACAGCTATTCCTGTTTGGGGCGCAGTATAGTGTTTCGAACTCGATCTGTTAATTTAACACCTAATATACTGCGCTCCAATGCTCGTTGGCAAACCTTGAGTTTGGACTTCTGTGCGTTTGTTAGTGACCAAGTCTGTGCGCCATAGGTTAAGACAGGGAGGATGCACATGTTCATGAACTTCCGCTTCAGAACCATGGGCAAACCGCATTTAAATAGTTCCTTCATAGACCAGTAGCTCTTCCAGGCGTTATCAGTTCTTCTAGACTTCTTTGTCTTGCCTCGTCAGAAAAGAGACTACTTGTCCCAAGTAAAGGTATTCTTGGACATGTTGCATTACCTCCCCGGCTACTCTATGCTTTGTGGGGGTACGTTGGATATAATTTTGGTCTCCGACATATTCATATTCAGTCCAACCTGCTTAGGTCTTGGAGCATGCTTTCGAGCTCGGTGGCTGATGAAGAAAAGAGGACAATGTCCGCGAAACGGAGTTTTGTCATTCTCATCTCTCCAAGTACAATGCCTCTTTCCCTCCATTCGGTTGCCAAATTCCTGAAGATTTCTTCAAGGGTACTGGTGAACAGCTTCGGAGATAGCGGGTCGCCCTGTTTGACTCCTCTCTCTATTTTGAATTTTGGACGTGTGTTTTTTAGTTTTAGTACATTAAAGCGGAGTAAATTGATGTAGGTGGAATCAACGTCTTGATTGTCTAAGGCGTCAAAAATGGCCGATTGTGTAATGCTATCAAAGGCCTTGGAGTAATCGACGAAAGCAAGGTGTAGTGGGATTTCGTATTTTTGATGCTTTTCTATTAGTTGATCTTGATTGATTGTATGAAAGGTATTGTTGAGAGTAACTCGAAAAATAATTTGGCATTTTGATGTCAACAATTTTGTTAGGCCTTGTTAAGACGGTGCAGCTAGAGATGTGAGGCGGGTCACTGTAGGATATACTGGTAAATTTTGGGTAAAATACCAGTCAAAAACTGATAGTTGGCAGTTCGTTTAATTGCGAATTCGCATTATTGTGGTTCAATTTCATTAACATCTCATTAATTCTGTCTGTCTCAATCCCTAAACCATTGAACTTATTTGAATGAAATTTAGTATGGATATACTCGAGGAGCCAAGAAAGGACATATGCTAGTTTTCATCCCGGAAATCCCTGGGGAACGGAAACTATAAGTTCAAGCGGTTGAAGTCGCGGACAAAAGCTAGTATTTAATAAAACAAAGACACAAGTTTTATGAGAGTTTAAAAAGCGATGTACAAAGTTATTCTATTTTTATGCGTAAGTAGTTATATGTTTATTTGAAACTGATGAATGTTAGATAGTATATTTTGTAAGAAATTGTAGGTCCTTCGGGGCCCCCCTGAGAATGGGGGCCCTGGGCACGGGCCCCGTGTGCCCTTATGGTAAAGACGGTATTGCCTACATACATTTGAATTTCTAATCTGGTTAGCACAAGATAATGGAAATTAATGACCCGGCCGACTGTACTAGTTGCCAAGTATATAAATAAACTTAAAGGCAAGTTATTTGTTTCCTTTAGTAGCAAGCTTTTGAGTACAGCCGGTAAAAATACGATGTAAGCTGGAGATACTATCAGAGCTAAATTAAGTGAAAAAAATGTTAGAATGACTGAAATAATAGTAGAAAATAATTATTAGAGAACAAAGGTACTAAGTACTGTAAGGGGTACATATGTAAAATATTACATATTATTTAAACATAACTATTTGAAAAGCTTTACAAGAGTTCTTTTTACCATTCCGGTAAACATATTTTGAATTTAATTTCTCATAGATTGAGTAGAGTATGTCGCACAAAGTTCGAAAACAATTAACAACACAAAAGTTTAACGGGGGATTTCTCACACTCTCCCACAGTCCCACATCACTCTACTTTACTCTAGCAAACGTGGCATTGTGAGCACATCATATTAATCATACGTAAGCCTCACAATACCACAGTGACACGTTTTTTTTAATGGGTCAAATCGTGAATCATCAAATGACTTCCGCCCTAGGAGTGTCAGACTTGTACTGACTAAAGTCAACCCTCTTTCCTTCGGTTGTCCTCAATGTTCCGGGGTCACGGTAACTACTATAACCATTCCGCAAACTGCCTATAAGCACGCCACAGCCAGATAGAACGATGCCAAAAGATGAAGAGCGTATCCGTCTTGTTTACAAAACAGATTGCGGTTACAAACTTTCCCCCTAGAGCCTAGTCCGCAATCCGCGCAAAATGCGCTGTGTATTTATTTATTACATGGAAATGCTTCGTTAGGGACTGTGCCATCAACTCTGCCATCTGGCAGCTGATCGAATTGTGTAGTTTTACGTTAGTGTCTTATTTTGATTTCATATTGGGTGCTTCTTTTCTGTACAATTGGTCTTATTTATTAGACTGTCGAATAGGTAACTTTTAACGTGTAACCATAAGGTGTCGTTGCGGAATGTTTATAATAGTTACCGTGACCCTGGAACATTAAGGGCAATCAAAGGAACATGAGTAGGTTTTAGTCAGTAAAAGTCTGACACGCCCTCCCGCCGCACCCAGGACGGGAGCAGTCACTTGATGATTACCCACACACCAAAAAAAAAAACATAAGGTGTCACTGTCTGACAACAAGATCTGATCAATCTAATCACGGGATATCGTGTCGCCCAATAAATGGGTTATCTGATAGGCATTCGCTTCACGTAAAACACTAGTATTTAGCTGAATCTGGCTTGGCTGAAAGCCGACAAAATTGGTAAAAGGCTAAGGTGATGATGATGCTTAATTAAATTACTAAAATAATAATCTTATGGAACGAACCTAACTTCATCTATCTTCTTCCCTTAAAATAAAAATAAAAGTACAGTATAATCGAATATACAGGGTATCTGGTTATAAGTAACTACAACACTAACAATTTTCAAGAAGGATTTAGGCACAACCTTAAATTAGTCGTGTCATATCGATCTCTACGTCACTTTGTTCTACATTCAAGAGAACAATCTCAATAATGATCCCTCACAAATGGGGTTGAAGCAATTAAGGTCGACGAAAAATTATAAAGGAGATAGGTCGATATGAATTTTATTGTAAGTTCATCGAGTGACTGCTTCCTTTGTTATTGCCTACTCTAAAATAATGACTTTGAAATCAGAGGTCCTAGAACTTATTTGGCGTGGCATGTATTTCGATTTTGGATAGGCCCCTCCCTGCCCCAATGTCTAAGTTTCATGAAAATTTGCCTATGTTGACTTTATAGCCCCGACATCTATTCTGAGGACACTGAAGTCGTTATAAAATGTGGTCTCCTAGTGGACCCAAGGAGCTCTCAAGGAAAATTATGACTCTGATCTCTGATGGCTCCCCATTCGAAAAAGGAATCTCTACTATTGTGGACCCCCTGACATAGACCCCTTACAGATCCTTGACTGACCCCTAAGGGTTGATATAGACTCTTTGAGAACAAATGATTTAAATATCTGTTTATTTTTAATTATTAATTCTTCGTTAACGGTTGGTCGTAAAATAAAATGGTCGAAAAGCTTGTCAAGATTTACCTAGACTCCAACAGGTAAGTAGGCACTTACCTGCTACCTATTTATAAATATGAAATATATTGAAAATATTGTAACTATTATTTAAGTACAGTACCTACATATTTTATTAGGTCATGAAACCAAAGAATATTTCTGAATCGGTTGAATTCCGGAAAGGTTACCTAAGAACTAAGTATATGACCTAAACTCTGCTAGCAACAGAAACCATTGATGAGCTAGCACTTGATAAATAATTTAGAAGATAAAAACCAAGGCAGTATGGGTGTAATGGGATAATTAGGTAGGAACTGTAGAGACTGGTTAATTTACCTAAACACTTATTTTGGTAGTATAAAGTTTGTTATTTACGTTTCATGAAATAAATTCGTAATTGTGATTTATTGATTGATGATAGATTAAGCAGCACGTCAGCTCAGCACATCTTAGAGTAGGTATTTGGCAAAATACACTAAGCAGCACCATGATAAAATATACGTCCGGCTGCAGTGCAGCTGTGCAGCCCTAGGTTCTAAAATAAATATCGATACCTTTGGGTAGAAAGGTCGTATAAACCATTTTGGCCAAATTGAGTTATATATACCATTCTGCTCAGAATTTTTTTCTCTATCGATCTGTATATTTGAAATGCCGAAATTCGCTCAAAAAGGGTTAATACGACTCAGAAAATTTCGGTCATACACTCTTAAAAAAAGAAAATTTTCAACGTAAAAGCCAAATGCTTTTATTTTGTAGTTTTGTTATGATGTAATGACCATGATTTATATTAACTCAGGGCGTATAAATAGTCGTTAATTGTAAATGGTTTATACGCCCTAACGTGTTAAATGCATTACTTAACACAGGTTAAATTCGACGTCGTAAATCCAAAGAAATTGCCTTTAGATGCGTGAGGTGGGTGTATAAACCATGTTTAAAAAAGATTGAGGTAAAAAAGACCAAACAGCAGAGAGATACACATGAAAATGTGATGATTATGTCCCCAAATGCACTTTATAATAACTTGTTGTAAATATTAAAATGTAAAATATCGATGCCTATGGGTGGAAAGGTCGTATAAACCCAAACCTGACTTTTCAGGACACATAACTTTTTTGTTTTTGAAGTTATAAAAAAATGATCCATGAGAAAGGTTCTTAGAATTTGCAAATGAAAAAGGTTAAATCATCTAAACCTACCTATCTACTTTATTTTTAAAGTTTGCTTGGATTTACGACGCAAAAAAATATCAATTCTTGGTTTATACACCCCATGAAAATGAACTTTAAAAAAACTGTATAGGTCGTATATCCATTTTTGTTAAGCTTATGGTCACATTTACTGTCGTAAACACCTGTATATGTAGTTTTTTTGTATTAAAACTATTGTTATAGTCATAGATTAATTGAAGTCTGACTAATAAATAATCCTGTTATTCTCAGAATTAGTAGGAAATTAGTAATTATTATTCTAATACCTATTAATGGTTGATTCAAATAAAATAAAACTACCTGAAATACGTAATCAACATTTATTTAGTATTATAATACCTTTTAATCGACATTTACTATTATTTCAATAATAATTATAACAACTTAAACTAAAAAGTGAAAAAAGAAATCTACTTTAAGTCATACCAAAAAACTAAAAAAATAGTTAAAGTAATCATTAAAATTACTTATATTACATAAGTTAGATACCAAGGGCGGATCCAGGGGGGGGGTCATAGGGGTCATGACCCCCCCCTGGGCCGGGTCCAGGACCTAGGTCGTGGAGCCGGTTCTTGACCACTAATTAAAATGGTAATATTTTTTGTCACAATACGATTTTTGTGAATTGACCTTATTTTAAATTACGATATTGAGATATGTATCCTAATAAAAGAAAAAAATACATTATTACTACAGTATTAGTTATAATCACGGACTTGTATATTTTCCCCTTTAGCTTGAGGGGAAAATATATCCGTGGGTCACATATTATTCCAGTGACCTGTCGCCATTTCATTCATCCAGAGTTGATATGATGCGTTATGTTAAAAATTCAAAGCATTTATTTCACTTAGACCATTTACAGGCACTTATGAATTGTCAAAGTCTGTCTCGGTCTATATCGCCATCCTTCTGAAAGACGAGGCAAATTGTTATGGGCTTTCCTGCGAGATTTAATAGGCACAAAACTAGAGACCGCTGAAATCGCAGAACAGGTATTCTGTTTTGGTTGTGCTCAATTTTAGGCCAACACTCCTCAGCCAATGCCACCACACCTCCAATTTGCTCTGGACCTCCAGGCCAACTCTCAGCAATCAGCACACCAGGGGCTCTTGGATGATTAGCAAGAAGAGGTAAGGACTGAGAGCCGACCCCTGGTGCAAGCTGTCAGCCACGTCAAAACTACCAGTTGTGCCCGCTGCAGACCGGACTTGTGTATTACATCTACTGTACACTGCTCGGATCAACTGCACATACTTCCCAGGCATACATTTCTTCTTAAGGGCCCACCACGAAACCTCACGAGGCATTCGGTCGTATGCCTTCTCAAGGTCAACGAGCACCATGTGCAAGTTTTTGTGCACACTTTTGTATTTTTCGCTCAGCTCAGACGGACAGCAAAAATTGGGTCCGTTTTATTTACCCGACCAGGCATAAAACCGAATTGATTATGCAAAATTACACTCTCTTCTCTCAGTCGCCTTTCAATTACTTCCAATCTTTCATACTATGTGACATTAGCTTTATTCCTCTTTAATTTTTAAAGGAACTGTTACACCATTCGTCAGGTATGGCTTCCTCCAGCAACAACTTTTTAAAGATTAAAGCTAACCACGTCCATCCATCCACTCGCAATAACTTCCACACTTCAACTGGTATTCTATCCGAGCCTAGCGCTTTACTATTTTTCATTTTACTTATAACAATTATTCTCAATTCATCCACACTTATCATTCCCTTCATTTGCTAATTTATTTTCTAGCATACCACCCCAGTCATCAAAATAACTATACCACCTATCTCTGATTTCCTCATCATTTGAGAGAACTTTTCCACTCTCATCCTTCACACATCTTATCTGACACACATCTTTCGCCTTTTTTCCCCTAGCCAGCCGATAGAGGTTTTTTTGGCCTACTGGACTGTCTAATGAGTCGTACAATCTTGTTAGGGCAGTTGCCCGTGATATAGGGACGTTTTTTTTTTGGCTTTTTTCTTCACACTTATCATACTCACTCTTCTTTTCCGCTTTCCAACAAGCATATCCACACTCTGCTGTTCTTTAAATTTTCTCTTCTTTTCCTTTAGAACATTCTGCACTTGCCACACTGACCACCACAATAAATCCCTATCTATTGTATCTTTCCCTTTCGTCTCTCCTAAAATATCTTTCGCTGTCCACCCAATACATTCTGCCATTGCATTCCAACATTCATTTACACTTGCATCAATCACGTCCCCATCTCTGTCATTTTATCCACCACTCTCTCTCTGAATTTCTTTGCACAATCAGACGCTCTTTATTTTTATCTATAGGATATCTCAGATGATCATAATTCTAAATGAAGTAATTCGCAAGAGAACTATTATATAAAATATCACTCGCAGAATCAGTACGCTCAAGTGGAAGTAGACCGGTCATATCAGCAGGAGGGCAATCGGCGGTGGACTAGACTTGTTTTAGAGTGGAGATTTTTTAAACAAACAAAATATGTTGAGGGCCACTCTGCCACACGTCGGACCATTGGACGAGATGGCTGGCGCTTCGTGTAGTCCATTGCCGAACGTAGATCACGTTCAGCAATGGAGTGCAGTGGAATGATATCGCTTACTTTGAGAGTTTTGAACATCTATCATGTTTCGAGCTAAAAGAGACGAGTCGAAAAGCAAAACGGCGTCGTATATGATTGCTTCATACTACACGTATGGGTCTGGCTGTTCTGTCATTTATTAAAAGGGTTTTCTCGCTTTATTTTCTATTCCATTAAAAAAAAAATCTAAATTAAATAATAAAAACAAATCTTGTTTGGTTAACTAGACCCTGAATTTTAGACTGCAAATTGTATTTCTTTAAACTTTGACTTAAGTGTGTCTTTGTCTTCTTTTTATCGGGCGCGGGGCCCCTCAGAGACACGACGCCCCTTTGAGGCACGGGACCACCATATGGTTAATCTGGCACTGGGACTGGCACTTCTCCACTTCCATCAATACGTACCCACTGAAGTAGATGCAAGTAATAACGCAATTTGGGAAGAACAAAAATAGATTTTGATATTTGATCTTTTGACGACCAAGCGACAGCCGGCTGTCGGGCTGCTATTGTCTTTTTATTGTGTCTCGAATCACGTGTGTTCGAAGGCTTAAATATAATTGTACTTATGTATTTTTTGTACATTATTTACATACATGAATAAACTACCTACTTTTTATCGTAACTATTATTATCAAAATTAAATTATAATTTATTGACTTGACCACGACTATGTGACCCCCCCCTGGCGACAAAGCTGGATCCGCCCTTATTAGATACGTACGTTTATCATGTCTGAGGCTAACTAGCCTTAGTACAAAGGCTAAATTCAATATTTTTTTTAATTATGATTGCTTTATTTTAGAAGAAGTTGTGTTTTTTTATTACTAAGTAGATTTATATTTTATTTCACTGTTTTGTTTAAGTTGTTATCATTTTTATTCAATTAAAAAATGTTAAACCTGTTAGGTATGTTGTACCATTATTGAAATAATAGTAAATGTTAATTAGAAGGTATTATAAAACATTATATGTTGATTTCATATTAAAGGCAGTTTTATTTTATTTGAATCAACCATTAACCTTTCAACGAACTAGCGACCGCCGGGGTTCGGGTTGCTTTTTTCTTTGTATTGTGTCTCGAAACACGTATGTTTAAACCGAAAATAATTAGGTGTAACGTTTAAATTATATATTGATACGGTTAACACCCCGACTCAGAGCACCCCGATTCAGAGCACCTCGACTCAGAGCACCCCGACTCAGAGCACCTCGACTCAGAGCACCCCGACTCAGAGCACCCTGACTCAGACATGATAAACGTACGTATCTAACTTATGTACTATAAGTAATTTATTTATGATATAAAATTGTATTCATGATTAGTTTAACTATTTTTTTAGTGTTTTGGTATGACTAAGTAGATTTTTTTTTTCACTTTTCAGTTTAAGTTGTTATAATTATTATCGAAATAATAGTAAATGTTGACTAAAAGGTATTATAATACTTAATAAATGTTGATTACGTATTTCAGGTAGTTTTATTTTATTTGAATCAACCATTTATGGTTATTAGAATAATAATTACTGAGTTCCTAATAGTTTTGAAAGTAACAGGATTATTTATTAGTCAGAATTCAATTAATCTATGACTAATAGTCATAGATTAATTGAATTCTGTAGTCATTGACTATAGAAATGGTTTTTAATACAAAAAAAAACTACATATATGGGTTTTTACGACCGTAAATGCGACCATAAGCTTAACAAAAATGGATATACGACCTATACAGTTTTTTTAAAGTTCATTTTCATGGGGTGTATAAACCAAGAATTGATATTTTCTGAGTCGTAAATCCAAGCTAACTTTAAAACTAAAGAAGATAGGTAGGTTTTGATGATTTAACCTTTTTCATTAGAAAATTCTAAGAACCTTTCTCATAGATCATTTTTTTATAACTTAAAAAACAAAAAAGTTATGAATTTTTATGTAAAAAAATTTTTGTTTTTCTGCTCTCCTGAAAAGTTAGGTTTTGGTTTATACGACCTTTCTGCCCAAAGGTATCGATATTGTATTATAGGTAATAAAAATATAAATAATAAATAGGTACCTAAATACAAAAGTTTTTAAGCTCTAATTTATTTTTCATCAAGTAGATGAAATTAGATTCCATAAATAATTACCTATTTGTATTTTCAATTATTCAAAGTTAAATAGACATGAGTAGGTTTTTCAATGATTTAAAAGAATTCCCGATTTACCGCCCGCTAAATCTTTTCAGGGCCCTACAGAATAAGACCGCCTTAGACCGTGTTGTCTGGGTAATAGCGGCAAAACGAAAAATAATATTTTTTCTCTCACGTTATTCTCACGTCATCTGTAAACATTACTGTGAAACAGTTTTATTGAATTTCATAGATTTTATTCATAATATTGGTTTTTCTTTAGGCAGATAAAATTCAACGCAGTTTTTGAACGCACCCTTTCCGTATATTATCTATGGTACAAATGTCACAATGTGCGAAAAAAAAGGCGGGAAATCGTTTGCATAGAAAGGCGCGCTTTTCGATTTTAAAAATATTTATTTGTTAATTTTGTACAATTTCTTTGTAAAATCTTATTTCTATAGTTAGTTTTAAGTGTAAATATATATTAAATAGTTAAAAATGGTGAAAAAAAGAAAGAGGAAGGAGGATGAGTCGCCACCGGATCTTCAGCAAGCATCAACCGATTCCGACTCAGCGGAATCGGCGGTAACATGTTCCTCTTACAGGGACGTAAATAAGAACAAGGACCCGAAGGATAAATACGCGGTCTATAAGGTAAAGGGTTACAGCCGTAAGTATCCGGAGGACACAACGAAAAAAGAGCTGGTTGTTTTCTTGAACCATGTTGAAGAAAATCGTTTTTTCACCGACAGAGATCGCATGGCGTTGTCGAAAGGCATACGCGAACACGGCGTTTCAGGCGTCTTGCACATGCGTTCAATAAATAAATATAAGGTTGGCATCACATTTGATCTTCCAAACAACGCCAATATGTTCCTCAAAAACAAAAAAATATTAGATCAGTTGGGTCTTAAAGCATCCATCCCTGCTGTTGATACAGAGGTTACTGGAGTTCTCACTTCAGTTCCTGTAGATATGTCGAATGCAGATATATTTTCACTGATAGGAAGCTCGAAAAATGTTGTACAGGTCAGGCGCTTTATGCGCAGGGTAAAGAGCTTCGGCAGTGTAGAATTCACACCTACACAAGCGGTCGCCGTTACCTTTGCGTCCACTATTCTTCCAGCTTATATATACTTGGACTCATGGCGTCACGAGGTGAAAACTTATATTCCACCTGTTAAGCAATGTCTGAAGTGCCTACGGTATGGTCATATTGCAAAATTTTGTCGCAATACGGAGGTATGTTCGATCTGCACATTAAATCATAATTTTAAAAATTGTCAAGTTGACCCTAAGGACGCTAAGTGTGCGAACTGCAAGGGTGATCACATAGCTATTTCCTCAGTTTGTCCATTAAAAAAACAAAAAATCGAAGAAAATAAAATAAAGTCAAGAAACGCCACATATTCTGATCTTTTTAATGTAAATGCTTTTCCAGCTCTAACTGCAAAAAATTTAGATGTACAAATTAATAATTTAATGAAATCTGATAAATTTATAAATATCTTAGTAGAAACAATTACCAAAATAGTTAGTAATAAAGATGTCCCTATAAACTCATCTTCAATTAAAGAGGTTTTAAAAACAACTCTTAGTAACAAAATTCCCTCACCTACATAATGGATTTATCAAATTTAAACATAATGCAATGGAATGCACAAAGCCTCAATAGCAACAAACATATATTTATAAATTTCCTCTATACGTACAATATTCACATGGCTCAAACCAGAACAAAACTTTAAAATTAAAAACTATAATATTGAAAGAAATGACTGTGGCAACAAACACAATGGAGTTGCCATTATTATTCATAAAAGTATTAATTACACTAAAATTAACACTTATTTTGACAATTCTTTACAAAATATCTGTGTAAAAGTTCTAATTAATAATAAGGAAATAAGTATAGTCAGTTTTTACAGTCCTTCGATTTCTAATCCAGCTTTTAATAAAGATAATTTTGATTCATTGGTCAAGTCTATTCCTGGTCCTTTTATATTTGCTGGGGACTTTAATACTCATCACACATATTGGGGTTGTGGTTCTGATTCTCCACGCGGTCGAAATATTTTAGAGGTCATTGACGAAAATAATTTAATTCTTCTTAACAATGGTCAGGCAACAACAGTGGGCTCTTTAACTTGGCGTGCGAATGCATTGGACTTGTCTTTAGTCTCTCCATCATTGGCACTTAATTGTGAATGGCACATGCATGATAGTCCTCTTGGTAGTAGTTACCACATTCCTGCAATTATAAAAGTTACAATGAACAATAGTCAAAATGATTCCTATAGAGATTGTTCTAATGCTGAACATTTGCCTGTCTATCCAAATTACAAAATGGTGGACTGGCAAATGTTTAGTAATAAGGTGGATGAAATTTTAGTTGATTTCAAAACAGATAACACAAGTCCTCTTGATTTATATTATCATTTTTGTACAGTTTTACGCACAGCCGCTGCTAATTCCATCCAAAATTCGAATGGCAATTTGAATGCCAGCAATCGCTCATGTCCCACAAATAGGAATAAAAGACCTTCCCTTCCTTGGTGGAATCAAAAATGTACAGACGCTGTATCAAATTTCAAAACAGCTTACATTAATTTTAAAAATAACCCATCTGAAGAAACATATATACAGTTTAAAAGACTTCGTGCACTTAAAAAAATAATTATAAAAACTGAACGACAAAAAAGCTGGTTGACTTTATGTGAAACTTTCAATAGATGCACACCAATATCTATTATATGGAACTTCATGCGCAAATATAATAAAACATTTAATTGTAATAATCATGAAAATGACGCCTGGATTTTAGATTTTTTGAAGAAATACTCACCAGATTTTGTGTCTAATGCTCCAAGATCCTTATTTAATAATACAATCAAGTCCAACTCGTCCAATCATAGTTTTCTGCTAGATCCTTTTACAATCAGTGAATTAATATCTGCTATTTCATCTCGAAGAGACACTACTCATGGTCTAGATGGCATGCCATACATTTTATTTAAAAAACTTAGCATTACTGGTCTAAAAATATTCATGAAAGTCCTGAATTTGCTATGGGGAAACAATATTATACCCCAAGACTGGAAAGTAGATTGTCTTGTACAGAGTTGCCACCCGTCCCGATTTTGCCGGGACAGTCCCGATTTCGAAGACATTGTCCCGCGTCCCGACGGCCTATCGATTTTGTCCCGATTTTTGACAATATGCGACAGGCTCAATCAATTCATTCACGGGTACCCAACCCAGCCACGCGCCACCGCGCCATCTACCGCGCGCCGCATGTATTGCGTTCGTTTTCTAATGACCATGAAATGGTCTAATATCAGTAATCGTTGCTCGGTAGATTTGATAAAAGCAGAATTGCTAATTTCTTTGAATATGCACATGTCTTGTTCAGACTTCATAAATAAATACAAAAATGATATAGATTTAGTAAAAGCGGCTCGTAACAACAAGAAATACACATGGAAAAAATAATTATATAAAATAAATAAAAATAAAAACACAAAATAAAGCTTCATTTTCCTTTGACTGTCTCATGGGTATTTTTTTTTTTTACCAAACTCCGAACGTCTCTTATGGATTCCCGATCGTCCCGTTTTTTTTCCCCCTAAAGGTGGCAACCCTGCTTGTACCAATTTTAAAACCAGACAAACCCAAATCATGTCCTGATTCCTATCGTCCCATAGCACTTACTTCTTGTGTTGGAAAACTATTTGAGCAATTGTTGAAGCAGCGTTTAGAGTTTTACGTTGAAAAAAATCATACCTTCTAATCAATTTGGATTTCGTAGAAATCAGTCGGCTAGAGAAAGTGTCTGTCAACTGCAGCTTGATATACATAATGCTTTATTGGCCAATGAGAATTTGGTTGGAGTTTTCTTTGATGTCGCTGGTGCTTTTAATAGCGTAAATATAGATATTTTATGTCATGAATTATTACAAATAGGGATCAGTGAAAAATTCATAATTTGGGTCAGAAACTTTTTGTGCAACAGAGAAGTATTTGTTAAATTTAATAGACATCTTTATGGTCCTAGAGTTGCATCTAAAGGAGTTTGTCAAGGAGGTATATTATCACCATTATTATTTATATTGTATATACGTAGATTACATGGGCGTAGCCACACTGGGGCAAGCTGGGGCGCTTGCCCCACCCTGGCTCTGATCTATAAAGTGCCTAACTAAATAAAAAATCTTTTTTTTTTTTTTTCATTTTTGGTCAGTGGGAAATCATCATATGACTGCTCCCGTCCTGGGTGCGGCGGGAGGGCGTGTCAGACTTTTACTGACTAAAACCCACTCATGTTTCTTCGATTGCCTTTTATGTTCCAGGGTCACGGTAACTACTATAAACATTCCGCAACCCCGGCAGGCGTTGGCCCTGTTCCAGTGCTGACTTCTTCTCTTTGAGGCGCGCGTGGAACACTAACGCTTATCGACGCGGTCCTGGTACTAACCGGGCGGCCAGCTACCCATCGCTCGCCATCCGCAGAACCGCGCCTACAGTGGCCGGTAGTCGTCTTGCGACTCTCGACGTCGTCGCCTGGGTCTTAGTCCGGGGCGAGAGGCTCGTCGTTGTCTCTCGCGCGCCGCCGCTTCCTTCACTAGCATAACTGCTTCGCAGAAGGAGGCGACGGCATCCCATTCCGTCTCGCCCCGCAACATGGCCTGAACCAGCGCCGGGTGCGAGAGGTCACCACCGCCGATCGCCTCTACGAGGACACGTCGATGGTCCGCCCATGCGCGGCTCATCTCCACCGTGTGCTCGACCGTGTCCTCCAGGTGACCGTTGCTGCAGTGGTGACACCCAGGCGTCGCTTCCTCCTGAATCCGACACAGGAACCTCCCGAACTGACCATGTCCGGTGAGGACCTGTGTCAAGCGAAACGTGAGAGCGCCGTGGCGCCTCTCCTGCTACTCCTCAAAGACCCCTCTTACCGCCGCTATTACGGCGTGCCCAGCACTAGGTTGCGACAGCCGCTGTCTCTACTCCGCCATGAGATCTCGCTGGAGCTCCGTGAGCCGCGCCGCGATAACTTCGCCCCGGCGTTGCACTTCCACGCGCCACTGGTACGTGTGTGCAAGGACTGTTGCCTCCAAATCCCACGGCGGGACGCCGGCAAGGAGGCACGCCGCCTCACAGGAGACCGTGCGGTATCCCCGCACCTTGCGAATGGCCATGACACTCTGGGACGCCCTCAGAAGCCGGGCCGGAGCCGTGACTAGATTGGGCGCCCACACCGGAGCCCCGTAGAGAACCATGGACCGCACGATCCCCGTGTAGAGCCTCCGGCAGGAGGCGTTTGGGCCACCGAAATTAGGCAGGAGCCGCTTGAGGGCGCCTTCGCCAATTTGGGGCCCAAACGTCGGAAGTGCTCCGTGAAGTTCCATCGGTTGTCGAGGACAAGTTCCAGGTACTTTATCGTCGACTCGACACCGATGTGAACCCCTCCCACCGTTATCTGAGACCCCGGAGGTGGCCGGTGCCGAGGGCCATGAAAACACATGGCCTCGGACTTGTGCAGGGCCACCTCGAGTCCCAGCTGCCGGATCCTGTCCACGACTGTCGCAACACCTCTTGACATCAAGTCGGCCGCCGCCTGGAACGACCCTCCCGTCCCTAGGACTAGCGTATCGTCAGCGTAGCACACTACGCTGACACCATCGGAAAGGTCGGCGCGCAGCAACCAGTCGTACCCGATGTCCCACAGGAGCGGCCCCAGGACCGATCCCTGTGGAACACCGCACGACATCCCTCGTTGACTCCACACTCCCTCGTGACCGGGGTAGATGACGGCTCTGTCCGTCAGATAGGCCTCGACCACACGACAGAGGTAGGCTGGCATCCGATGATACCGGAGTGCCGCCCTTATGCACCCCCAAGGCAGGGTATTAAAGGCATTGGCGATGTCGAGAGACACCGCCAAGACGATCGACCCTGCCCTGTGCCACCGCATCCCCTGTCGTGAGGGCCCGTACGCACATGATGGCGTCCACCAGATCCGGCCCCACCCGCATCAGCCGCTCGACGAGATGGCTCGCAATCACTCTCTGTTTTCATGCACAATCAATATCTTCAGGGAAATTCCTAAGAGCTCTTCTCTGAAGCATATCCCTGGCATGCTGAATAGGATTTAAGTCAGGGGATTGTGCAGGCCAGTCTAAAGCTTGGATGCTGTTGTAACCAACTTGTAACGATATGCGCCGTATGTGGACTGGCATTGTTGTGGATGCTGCAGTCGATTACAACGTCCAGGTTCTCTCCAAACGCGTACTCTTCGCGAATCAGGATGAAATCCAAACCTGGTTTCATCAGTGAAAAGGCACAAGTGACCATTGAGAATGGTTCCAGTTTTCGTGTGCAATAGCGCATTGTAATCTTCTTCCTCGATTGCCTCTCATTGGCGCTGGTACCCGAAGTGGCCTACGAGCACGTAGGTTGACTTCATGCAGTCTTTAAAGTTTGATCGCTTACCAGCAAACCATCTCTCTCTGTGTCTCTCTCGTTATGTGAAATTTGTACATACTTTACTTAGGTATTTTGAGAAGATTTTATTATTCTATATCTCTGGTGGGGTGGGGGGTGGGGGGGTAAGTTGTCTTCTGCCCCACCCTGAGCCCAAAGCTGGCTACGCCCATGGTAGATTAAATTTAATTTTAGGATCTCAGGTCAAAAATTTACAATTTGCTGATGATTTGGTAGTTTATGCTTCTGGAAACAATTTATCACAGGTTGTTCACAAAGTTAATGATGCCCTGACAAATTTGTACAAGTTTTTCTCCTATCTTGACCTTAATGTCAATCCATCCAAGTCTAAAGTGGTAGTATTTGGTAAACAGTGTCATAACATGCCCCTCGTACAATATAACAATTGTGCATTGTCTATTTCACAAGAAGTTAAATTTTTAGGGATTCTATTTACACATAATTTAACATGGAACAACTATATTAAACATATTATTAGTAAAGCAAATAAAGCTTATAATATATTGAAATCTTTAGCTGGTTCATACTGGGGTGCAGACCCAAAAATTTTGCTACTGTTGTACAAATCTTTAGTTCGTAGTCATTTTGAATATGGTTTTTATTGTTTCGCTGCAGATACTAAATTTGTAAATAGTCTAGACGTTCTGCAAAATAAATGTTTGCGTGTTATCACTGGGGCATTCAGAAGTACTCCTATAAATGCAATGCAGATTGAATGTAATGTTCCACCATTAAAAATTCGATTTCATTACCTGAAAGAAAGATTCATACTAAAACTGTATAGCACATCCAATAATAGTCTTTTAGCCAATCTGTTGCATTCCAATCCTAGTTTGGGTATAAAACCATTTTATTTGTTAGAGAACCTTCATAATTTCATAAACTTTATTAAAAATGCAAATATATACCAATCACAACACATTCTGCCATGTTATCAAGGAACATTTGCTGCTAAATTTCCAGAAATAAATATAATTCTAAAAAACAAAAAGGATCTCTCTTCAAAAGAGGAAGTTAGTGCAGTATTGTCAAAGTGGCCAGATCATAAATTTGTGTACAGTGATGGCTCGAAAAATGATAGAGCAGTGTCTTTCGCTATTTATGAGCCAATCTCAAACATCGGTTTAGGTCGAAAAATTGACAAAAATGCTAGTATTTTTACAGCTGAAGCTGTTGCTATCTTGGGTGCTTTAAAACATATTAAAAATTGCAATTTAGGCCACAGCAGGTGGTTTGTAGTAAGTGACAGCATGAGTGTACTTAAAAATCTGGCAAACAACAAACTACATGCTAACACTAATTACATTATCTACTTGATAAAAGAGTTATGGATAGAACTGTCTTATTCTAATATTGAAGTTGGTTTTGTTTGGGTACCTTCACACATTGGCGTTACAGGAAATGAAAAGGCAGATTATCTGGCCAAAAAATCGTTGATCTAGATGAATTGATTCCAAATACTGATATGAGTATTTCCATACCACATACAGACGCAGTTAGTCTTTAAAACAGCGTATGTATCAGGCGTGGGGAAGACATTCCTACCAGTCCACACATGTAGAAAATAAAGGCACTTGGTTTGCTACTTTGGATGTACAAATTAACTCCATACCTTGGTTTTGTAAGAATAGCAAGTTTATAAATAGAAAATTTTATTCATTTATTTGTCGTATGCGTTTCGGTCACTGTCGTTTAAATTATCATCTTCATCGTCTTAAAATGGTTAACTCGCCTTACTGTGAATACTGTCAATTGGAAAAAGTGCAATCTTTACATCACATCTTCTTTGAGTGTTCGTCTTTCAACATTCAGCGCCTTGTGTTGTCGGATGAACTTTTGAAAATTTATAAAAAACCTGATATGGTCCCGCAATGCATTCAGGAGCTACTTATGAATGCCTCAACTTATATATATTTGTACAAATTTATATTAGAAACTGTAAATGAGATTTAGGTTATGCTTTTACATATTTCATGCATTTATAATATACTTTATTTAAAAACCTAAATAAATTGTGTACATAGTTTTGTAGGTTATATTTTGTGCTAGAGGAAACTAGGAAATAAGCTACGGCTACAAATAAATTTGACATGTTTGTTTAAGTCATGTTTGACTTGACATTGACAATGACGCTCACGGATTTGACAAAAACTAATGATATACCTACATAACGGACATGAATAATTACATTGAATGGACTTATAACGTAAGACGATAAAATAATAAAATTAAAATACTAAAAAAGCAAAAAAAATATGAGAAATAAAAACGTTAGACAATATTACACAAATATATCACGGAAGAAAATATCAAGACGAAAGACTAGGCAATATGGTTGAAAGACTATAGCCTTCCCATTAGGGTAAAAAAAAAAAAAAAAAAAATCACAATGTGCATAGACAATAGATAGACATATAAACGAATACATTCCAGAACCGTGTTTGTTGAAAAAATAATAAAATGAAGAGAATATTTTTATGTTCGCGCAATTCTCAAACGAAAGATTTTGAATTGATTGAGTCGAAAATTCAACAAAAGCCAATGTTTTACTGAAAAAAATTAAAACTGTCAAGTCCATAAACAAAATAGAAGTAGGAAATCGAAGGACACTGGACAGACAGACGACGGACGTCGATCATCAATCAAATAAAGCAATATGGCCGACTGCTTCCGATGGGGCTGTTCGCGGTTAAATTTCACTTATTTGCAGTTGTAATTAAATAATTTCTAAAGAAAATACATTGTCTTACATTATAATGTAAGTCAATGTACCTAATGAAGACTTTTACGTAAGTAAACCAAATGGAAATGTGAGAATATTGACGTTATCCTTGACATGCCATGGGAAAGTTGCGAAGTGGCCTCCGTATTTTACTTTGATTTTACGTATAATTACTACTAACAATTTAATTTACAGGTATGCTGAAGATGCCAGTTAACTCTGTGACTGAAACGAAAAAAGGAGTCGACAAATCTAGATTTTCCCTGTCATTAAATAGGAATAATGCAACATATTTGAGCAACGAAAAGAAACCGTCAGAGAGCTCGAAAGAGAACACTGACCCGTTTAATAGGCAGGTTACTAATAGTAATAAACAGAACAAGCCTTTAAAAAGGTCCCTGAAGAGTGTATATTCCAATACTTTATCGGCTGCAAAGAGATTGAAGCCTCTTTCGGAGACAGCGAATCCAGGTATTGTGTAACTTTATACCGGTACTCGACGCCGCCGATGTGCAATACTCCGGTGATTTATTACATTTGTACTCAGTACTGTAGAGAAAAATCCTGTGTCGTGTAGTGTTTGTGTCTAAATTTTTCTTTTTAACTGTAATCTATCATCAGTGGTGAGAAAAGATGATTTCATTTTGATTTTATTCCAATTTATTCTATAAGAAAGTTATTGTCAACAAATAATTCGACCTACAAAGTTACTCTGTATATGGAATTGCACTTAATTTGTGTAGAAAGTGTTGGCTGTATACTTCACCATAAATATCCATTATGTTTATTGAAAGACTAAGATACAGGAACATAAAACTGTCAGTAACCCACTGTAGTAATACAATGTTTTTTGTTGACTAGTGCCAACTAGTCAACAAAAAACATTGTATTACATTCTAACTCATGATTTTGTTTACAGAAAAATCAGTAGAGCTCGAGCTGATACTCTCAGAGTCTCCTTTAGCCAACTCTGCCATGTTGAATGGCCACCATACATCTGACATTCAATATGCAGGGAGCACACAACAGCGGAAAATTCCCATTGCCACCTTATCTAACTTGGGGAACACTTGCTTCCTCAACAGTGTGCTCTATACTTTACGGTAATTATACTTTTTGCTGTTTTTTAATTGGCTATTGATTTAATTGACTCCAAAAAAGAGGATATAATCTTTTTTTGTTTGTGTATTTGTTAGGTAATAATTTACCAGTTGTCTGGAAATTAAAATGATTATTTGAAAGAAATACTTTGAATGTGAAATCCCATTTATAGTTTGTATAGATCTGTCATAGACCTATGTAATCCGGTATTTGACACCATAATCAATTGACGTACTTTTTATGAGCTGTCAAAAGGCAATTCTCCAATAGACTTTGTATGCCATTACCAGCTTGTGACGTCACAAGCTAGCAACCCTATTGACTAACTATTTATCGATTTTAAAAAATTCAAAATCCAATTTTACAGTAAATTAACAAATCCGATGCTTAGGACTAATAAAAAGATAGGTTTTATAAAAAATATCTCTTAGATTTATTGGTTAATAGTGTCAAATACCGCCGTATTACTAAAGAAGATTTTTTCTTTTAATGTTTATATAAACAAAATCAGTATGTAGGCTCATTTGATTTCTGGTTTATGTATAACTAAACTAAACAGTTGATATTGAAGATTCCAAGAAAACAGACAGCCTTTGAAACCCTTATCACAAATACCCTCTCTATAAAAATAGCTATACTATACCTATACCTATGTTTTGTATATGCTTTCACATATTTTGTGGGTGTGTGTGTGTATACAAAATTTGCTACATCCTGTTGATAAACGCATCCACATCTGTAATTTCCACTCAATTGTTACAGATATGCACCACGGTTCCTGCATAACCTACACCACTTAGTGTCAGACCTCGCCAGTGTAGAACAGAAGCTCGGCAGCATCAGGCTGAAGAGTTCTTCTCTCGGCCGCAGCGCAGCTGGGCTAGCGTCTTCAGGAACCAGATCTTGGAGCAGTAAGGACCTGCTGTCATTGGGACAGTCGGATAGCAGTGCTGGCAAGAGTAAAATACAGGTATATTGTTGAATACTTTATTTTGATGTATGAAATTTTTGCTGTATGTCATGTATTTTTGCAAAGCTTGTTATTTTAAGTTACTGCACTGTCAATGGTACTACAACAAATAAAAACTCCCTTGGTGTAATTTAATTGTCTAATAGCAAATAAAAATTGTCACAGTACACAGTGGTACTCTGTAATGATACCACAGTGAATGATCTAATGGAAATAAATGACTTTACTTTGACTTTTAAAGGTAGTAAAAAAGTTAAGAGTAAATATACTGAAATATTTATAACTATAATATGGCTTTACATGAAAAGTTTGATTATTCAAATTAATTCCATCAAATTAATAATTTAATCTCTGCTTTAGGAATTCCTATCATATTATCATTATTTCTAAGCAGACATCAAATAGATAATTGTTAAAGTATGCAGAATTTATTGGATATTTCCAAAAACTGATAATGTTTACTGATTCATATAGTTATAAGTAACTCCTATCATTTTCCTGTGCTAGTAACAAGAACTGTTTTCTTAATCATATTTGTTTCGTTTATCATAAACAAGATGAGGGTCACAATTTATCAGATAAGAATAAATATTGATAATGATAACCCAATCAGGTAGATCCAATTTGTGAAAAAAGATTTTTTGGGTCAATATTGATTAGATGATTACAACATTTTGTCATTGATAAAATTGCCTACCACATTTATTATCACAATTATTATCACCATGCTAATTGGGAATTAATTTCATTCTCAGACTCATCTTTCATGGGGTTCTGTTTAAAGTGCTATAATAAAATACCTCCTCACATTCTATCGCTGAATGAAACTAAATTTAAAAGTAAAATAAAACGCACACTATGTAGCCAGGCATATTATAAATTGAGCGATTATATCGCTGACAAAAATGCTTGGCTGGATGCGGGTCTAGCTCCACAATCGTGTAATTGATTAGTATTCGACAATATCTGATTGTAAAACTACAAAAATAATAGTATTGTGTCGAGTCAAAGTGTTTGTTTTATATAAATTCACATAGCATACAATGTGACCACTATGTTCTTTACATTTCTTCTGTCTATCATTGACTGAATATACTCTGGCAGCTGGGAGTTTGTCATGCTCACTCAAATGTCTCACTGACGGTGGCGTGTGTGTTGGATCATTTGGTTCCCTTCAAAATGGCATACGTCATGTCCGTGAACGGGCGCTGTCTGCTGAGACTGGTCATCTCTTAGCTGCCACAGTTATTTTAAAATTTGTTTTGTTTATTTTAATATTTCTAACATGTCCGACTTGTTACGTTGTTCTCACATAGTACCTTAGATACAACAATGAATGATGTAACCAATTTATTGTAATATATTGATTTTAAAAGAGTGTCCATGGAGTTTCTTGCTCGCTCTTCTCCATGGGACCTACTTTTTGGAATGAGCAACTAGCTTCATTTTATTGTTTTTTCTCTCTCTCTTTAGATAGCAACTGAGAAGCTCCACGAGACATACTTCAACTTGCGTGCAGCTGAGAGCAAGTGCCTCAACAGTAGCTCTGCAGACGCCACCCCGGAGCCCTACGCCGCCGATGCCTTCTTAGCTGCCCTTAGAGACGTCAACTCCACTTTTGAAGGTATTGTCACATTACTGATACAATAATAAAGTTATTAAAATTATTTAACTGTACTAGATTGTCCCGCGCGATTCTACGAGCGTCTTCCCATTTAAGTCCTCCCTTCCCGAGCTCCTTGACAGTAGACCGGCGGGCTTGGAAAAAACTTGTTGGGGCCTTCTGCACCAGCGGGGTGCCTTAGGACGACAACAACAACAACAACTAGATTGTGTGTACCAGAAACCCACATTTTTGTTACACCTAAATATCTAATATAAAGGTCTATAATAAAGGTCATTGTACTTCTCATTATGTAACAAATTGAGAATTCGAGCTTAACATTGATCAAATTCTCGAACTTTAATGTACAACTGATTTTTTATAGGGTTGTGGATTTCCACTTTTGAGCAATATCAACACTGTAGATAACATTTAAAGCACATTATTGTTCAAAGCAAATGTTAATGCTAATATTTTTACTTAAATGGAAAACCAGCCATGTAAAATTTTCTCTTTTCTTTTCATTGCTATCATATAAATCTGATAAATAAATATGATCCTTACTAACTACTATTGTTGCAACACATAGCAGAAGATCAAGTGTATATGATGTATTGATCAAACTATAATATTTATACATATTGATTGGTTTCGAAATATTTCGCCAAGTTATGACTACTAGCATGACTCATGGATGTGTCACTCTTCCAATACCCTCCCACACATAGCGAGATTGCTAGAAAGTGGTGCATAACAATCTTTATCAAACGTTTTATCTTTTACTAGATAAAGTTCGAGAGAATTTAGCATAAACACGTAAACACTATCCAATATATTTGCGTAATCTGTCAAGCTCCATTGGACCGGTAAACAATAACATGTAACTGTGTTAAAAACTAGAAATATATAGTAGTCATACTTCATTAGATACCGAATGTTCTAGGTTTCTTCATAACGAAATTACTATACGAATTTCGTGTCATTATTTTTTTTTATGAAGCAAGAAAACGAAATTTTTTAACTATTATTTTACAAACATAAAAATCAGGAAAGGGAAGACTGCATCTATTTCATTTCTGAATATGTGTTCCACCTGTAATAGGTATAGGCATTGAATTGAAATAGTTGTAGACATGGTGGCCATATTTGTCATTAATTTAAAATGGTATAGTTTCTTTGCGAGAGGTAATCTCTGAATGTTCTGGTTCTTCAATAATAAACAATATTTCACAGTTAAAAAGCTACACTATCGCCAAATGTTATAGAATCCTAGACTTCCTTACATGTGAAGACATAAGAAGAAGCGAGTCGTTATTAAATTATCTAATATTATTCCATAATTCTTTTGTACATACAGGTAACAGACAGCAGGATGCTCACGAACTCCTTGTGTGCATACTGGACAACATCCGGGAAACGTGTCGGGCGCTCAGTGCGCGCGCCAGTCGTTTGCAGATACATGAGAATGGTGACAGGTAATTATTCTTTTAGTTCAGGTTCATACAATAATAAGGAAATTTGTCTGTTGGCTACGGTACTAAGAAAGTATTCATATACATGAGAATGTGTCTGGCGCAGACAAAATTTTTGTCTTGTGAAGCGCAGACGCTGGGTACACTAGTTGTGTGTAGAAACGATACGAATTTTTGCATATTCCTGGCGATTTTATTTACCTTGTATCACAAGTTAGCATGACACTTGCCTGCAAAGGCTCAGATGCTCACACAAATTTAGACTAGCTCAAGTATATATTTATATAATGCAACCTTGTGCTAGTCCAATGTTTCATGTAAGTACCTGTAATAACACTGATACCCATACCCTAAACTTAAACAGCAGTCTTCAATGCAGACAAGTTACTTCACATTATCTCTTTTACAACTAGAATACTTTTGGAACTAACCTATGCTAGGAAGTATTATTTTAGATTTAGCTTATTCATAAATACCAAGAAACCTTATAAACCCTTACTTTAATTATAGCAACGGCATCGGCCGCCAACCTAGTTTAGACGGCGACGGCGGCAAGCCAACCCTGGGTAACCTCCGCAAGTCGTGGAAGAAACGCAAGGAGGTGAAGACCACCGACAAGAGTCGAGCGTCACCCACAGAAGACCGTCCTCCGTCGCCGGTGGACCCTGAGAAAGATGAGAGGTCAAGGCCAGGGTGGGACTTTGTAGCTGATGATTTTGAAGGTAATATCGGAGCGTACTTGATCCATTAATTATTTTACTTTTTTACGTGGAAGATAATATTTTTAAACAAGCTGTCCCCTGCGGCATTTCGTTTCTAGAGTATGATATTTTATAGCCTAGACTTAATTTATAAATATCATAATACAGAAGAATAATTCAAAGACTAGCTCATTTAAAAAAAACTAAAGATTTGTGACTATGGTATTGGCCGTCGTACCAGCCGTTCATTATTTGTGTTCGATTCAAATTCAAAGAGTTTTTAGGCGCACTTATAACAGGGCGTAAAACATGCAAAGACGCTCCAAATTCAAAAAGTGCGATTAAAAGTTACTTTTAGGCGCACTTTTTGAATTTGGAGCGTCATTATTGCCCGCTGAAAGTTTCTTAAAGAAAACATCAACTTTGGGCGTACTTAAAGGGGAACAAAGTCGTCTTTTTCGAATAGGTGGGATGAAAATATTATTTAGTTGCTACCAACTTTGCAACAAATGATTCGGCAGGAACGTGAGGTCCTTGCTTGACTTTTTTCAGTGGGGTATGAGCTACCAGTGAATCAATATACAATCTGCCTCGCTGCGCTGATTTTTTTTATGGATGGGAAATCATCAAATGACTTCTCCCGCCCTGGGCGGGTCATGCGGGAGGGAGTGTCAGACTTTTACTGACTGAACCCCACCTTTTTTCCTTCGGTTGCCATTTATATTCACAGCCGCGGTAACTATTAGAACCTTTCCGCAACCCCGGACTCTGCGCTGATATGAGATTTTTGATGTGATGATGTGCCGTGTCGGTAACAAAAACGTCTGTATTCTACATTTACACATAAATAACATATTTCGTTGTCAAATTGCAGGCACAATGGTAGTACGCACAATGTGTTTAGAGTGCGAGGCAGTGACGGAGAAGGCACAGGCAGTGTGTGAGCTGTGTGTGCCGGTCACCGACGACGACGCCGACGACGAACCCTTCCGCGCCGCCTGTCTCTCCACCGAGTATCTGCGCGATCAGAACAAGGTATGTTCATCACCTTGGATGAGAAAAGTAGGCCAGATTGAATCTTGAAAGATACAAAATCTTATCGCAGACTCAGAAGTATTATTTTAACATTTTTTTTGTGGATGGGAAATCATCAAATGACTTCTCAAAGGAAAAATCAGTCAGTCAGGTCAGTCAGAAGGAGTGTTAGACTTTTGCTGACTAAGACCCTTCCATGTTGTGCGGGCCGCGGTAACTATTAGAACTATTCCGCAACCCAGGCAGGATTCTTCATCTTCATCATGGACCTTCCTCTGGGAAGTTTGGTTTCCGCACTTAGTCCTCTTGAAGGTAGGAGCATTGAACGTGAACCCAGGCAGGATTATTTTAATCTTTAACTCGTCGAACATAAGCGCACGTGCATGTCCTCTTCCCCAAACACACAAATTCAATGTAAATACTTACATAAAAAATGAAACAGGACTAACAAAATTTCTGAAATAAATATTCGTCGTTTTCATCTACTAAACACACTAATATCTGATACTAGACCTGCCTTGGTAAATAAGGCCTGCTTAAAAAAACTCATGTTCGTGAACCCTGAATACATAGCACGCGGTTTTATCAGGCGTCCGTCACTCGCTCAAGGCCACGCGTTTTATGCCTACCGCTTCGCGTATCGTCGACGATACAACGAACACTGGGCTGTCGCGCGCCCGCCTGAGTGCTCGCGCGTCACGGGTATAGCGCTGACTATCAAAATGCCGAAACCACGTAATTATTGCGTGATTATAGTGCAATTCCCCTGTTTCCCAATTCTCCTGTTTCCCTTTTGATTATTTATTACAATTATTCACGCGGTTTTGGATATTTTCGACACTAAAATATAATAATCGGGAATTCAAGGAACGAAAAATATGCATCAGTCATTTTATTACACTTTAAAATATTTGATCAATAAAAATAAAAAAATAATTGTTTTTCTAAAACATTCGTTTTATTACCATAATCATCATACGTATAACCCTAGCTTATTTGCTGGAAGACACACACACACGTTAGTCGCACGGCGGGCAAAAGAATCTCAACTCTCTTTGTGCGTACTTATGGTACATTTCTCCTCGCTGCAAACAGCTGGTATTATTATTATGATTTTGTAGGCTATTATAGCGTAGGTATTTTAGTTTTTGTATTGGAGTGAAGTATCTGTTACGTAGTAACTATTTATTAATCTGTGGTTTTATGCACAAAAAAAAATGCAGTACATTACACTATCATTATTAAAATTTTAACAAAGGCATAGGGGTATGGTATGGCGGGCTCGTTTCCGCAACTCCACGCCAAGGCGCGGTTTTTGCGTGTGGGTGGGTGATTTATTCGATCCACCCTAACTCGTTGAAGAACGCCAGCAAGCTGTTTATGCTGCCGGTGATTTCTCGGAGCGTACCTTGATTTCCGAAGTACTTAGCCCTGTATATGGCGGTTGCAGGACAGTGTAGAAGCACATGTGTTGCTGTTTCTTCCTCGTTCAGACATGCTCTGCAGAGGGGGCTGTCTGTGATACCTGAAACGAAAAGATGTTTATTAAAGGGCCCTGCATGCCCTGTGATGGCGGCTGTCGCAATGCGTAGCTGCTGTTTGGACAGTTGTCGAAGTCGCTTGGTTATTCTACAAATTCTACTAACAAAGGCTAAAATTTTCCAACCATTACTCCAGTACTGGTGCGAGCGCTGCCTGCGCTACAACGAAGCGCGTCGCTCGGTGGCGTACTCGCGCCTGCCGCGTCTACTCGTGCTGCAGCTGAAGCGCTTCAGCGGCGGCATGGAGAAGATCACCAAGCACGCGCCCACGCCGCTGCTCATGCCGTGCTTCTGTGAGCCCTGCGCCAAGAGGCCGCCTGAACAACCGCCCACGCACAGGTATGAGGGATAGACTTAGTGTTAGGTGTAATGGACAGTTGGTAATGACGCAACGGTGGCATGGGGAAGATCACGAAACACGCGCCGACACTTCTGCTTTATGCCGTGCTTTTGTGATCAACCGCGAACGCATAGATATTATGTAATCGCTTTAGTATTACTAGTTAGGCACAGCCATTTTACTGTACAAAGACAGATTAGATGTTGTTAATTCATTTTTAACACATTCATTATAAGTTCGTAAGTAACTCTGTTCACACATTCAGATGTACGCTACGGACCACTTTTGGAATTTAAAAAGCATGTACTACTTTTTACTTTCATTCACACAGAGGAAATCACGGGCAGAAGCTAACCACCATCGTTTTTGTAGCCTATATCTAACCATACAGTTAAGAATGTTCATTTAATTTTCAGATACATCCTGTGGGGCGTGATCATGCACCTGGGGCAGACGCTGACGGGCGGACACTACGTGGCGTACGCGCGCGACGCGGGCGCGGGCGCGGGGCCGTGCGCGCGTGCGCCGGGCGAGGCTCCGCCGGGCGGCTTCATGCGCGCGCTCTTCTCGCGTCCGCGCGCGTCTCCCGCCTGCACCGCGCGCGACTGCTGCGTGCCGCGCGCGCGACCCGCCGCCGCCTGGCTCGCCTGCGACGACGAACTCGTCAAACCCATCTCCAACGAAGAGTTCAACGACCTCCTATCGGCCGAACCTGAGATGCGCTCGGCCGCCACGCCCTACCTCCTGTTCTACGTCAAGAGCGAAGTCGGCTAGCACGCCGCACGCCCAGCGCTAGTCGTTCGTAGTACTCGATGTTCGTATCTACCTTTCCAAGTTTGCCCACCTCCCGATCCCGTTCGATAATTTGGATTATGTGACTAATGAACCGGATACTTAGTGTAGGACAGAAGGTGTGTAGAACAGTTTAGTTCAGTCGTTCCGCTTCAGTTCACGGTCGCCCGGAGGCCGTCCGATGTCTTGGCTAGGAGTGTCGCGACGTTTGACTTCGATAGCGATCGTTCCGATGTAAGCCGTAACTTTTGTTCGTTTAGATGCTTAAAAAGACATATAGTATGTAGGCGCGGACCGTGAGAGTCGGCCTGACGTGATATTATGAGTGTAGCTAAAATATTATATTAGGATGTTATAGAGATCGATCAAAATATATTGTAAAGTATACGTATAAATACATTCACAATATTTTCACTTGTTACAATCAGACAATATGAACTCGAGTAAGAATAAAATAGATTGAATGTACCTCCTAATATAAACATACCGATTGTATATTGACGTTGATGCTTTATCTGTATTTAAATATTATATAACTGCGCTAATGGCGAAATTATTTATTGGCCTAAAAAGTATGATTGTTCCAGATTGTAATGCCCAGATGTTGCTATATTCCCTTTCATAAGAAATCATAGATTAACAATCCATGGTCCAAACTCACCGCGTGCCCGTCAATTATAACATTACATATTTATTTAAAAACCATTTTACAAGCTATTATACTACCTACTAATAATAAGATAAAGTTCAGAATACGCGGTTTTTGATCGCTGCTTGCTACAGCTACCCGGGTAGGAGGCGTGATCAGACCAATGTGATTCTATAGTTTACATACCAATGAGTATGCCACAATTTCAACCCAATCATTTATAGAAGAGTAAACATGTTGACAAAAGTAGAAAATATATTTTTATGGCACTTTTTGTTAGTAGTTCACATAGTATGAGTAAGAACAGATGCAAAATAATTTAGGTAACGAAGACATCGTCAAAGATCCATTTTATTTTTTCAATATCTTCCAAGCTAGTTTAAATGGACGGCTTCATGATCTTGACTATGACTAAGATTTTGATCCAAATTTAAAATGAAACAATGTCACAAATCGTTGAGTACCTACATAAGAGTGCCTCAGCCTCAGTAAAGTAGGCGTCAGTTGTGGTAGTGAAAATGGTCATTAGTTGATAGAAAAGCATAGTATACAAGTGAGACATAAACAAATTCATTAGTCTAGTATATTCCAGAAACTTCTGGATCATTCGATCAGACGATTTAATACGTCTGTTTGCTTGTTCCATCTTACTTACGCACAGAGTAGTCATCTAACTTAGATTTACAGTAACTTCGAGACTACAACGATAAATACTGCTTGCTACGAAATACGACTGCTTTCTTTTTACAAACTTTTGAAATACTGTGCTATTGTGTTACGGCTAGCTCTTGCTACCACGATAATACTGTGTATTTTTGTATGGCAGCTATAAATAAGTAACTAGTTTTATTTGTGTATATCCAAATGTATAGTCTGTCGAGTGGAAACTGCAGTCGTTTTTGCATCAACTGCGATAATTAGATGATTATTGGACATAGGAAATTGATTAATACAATTATTGCAATAATTTATGGTGTTGAATAGTAGTGCTCTTGTAAAAAAGCTTGCAAAGACTACTGCAGTAAGTAATTAATTACTTATGATTGTCTTGTGACATGTATGGCTGCAATATAAATATTATTTTGATTTAGTCTTAACCGAGAAAGTCGAGTATTGTAGTGGTGAAATATTAACTCAAACTAAGCGCAATTTTCAATGTATTTTTATAAAGCAGTTTGAATGTTTATAATTATAAATAATTCACTACTATGGTCATCGACTTGTACTAACGCTCGATTTTATGTACTCAACCCAAGCTAAATTACTTAATTTTTATGTGTTAATGCGGATGCCATTCCAAAAACCTTTGAAAAAGGTAAAATTCTTGTCAGTAGCTATACGACTTTGTTTTTATTACCGAACAAAATATTATTATCGTTCATTTTCATTGTAAATTCGATTTGGATAATAAAAATAAGTTCAATGACCTTTGTTATTATTTTTAATTGATGGTGGAGTTGGTATTCCTTTTCAGGTAGTTGACATTGCTTAGTTAAAACCCACCGGATTTAAAATTACAGTAATACGACTGTTGGCTGTCTTATGAACCAGGGGTGGGTTGAGCGGAGCCACGAGATATGTGAAAACTGAAAGAGGAAAAAAAGGCTGTTCAGTAGAACAAGTGGGAATAGAGAATCCCAATAGTTCTACTATTTTGTTATACCTATTATCGTAGAACTAGTGAGATAAAAAATCCCATTAGTTCTACCGTAAAACTGTTCAATAGAACTAGCGGGAATAAACCTAGGCATTTACTGAAGCTGAAATTACGAGCCATCTTCAAACTACGCAAAAAGTTGTTTTATCAATACATTAAAAGTTAAGATGTCACGTTAAAAAATTAACACCTATGATCACTGTGATGGGAAGTAAAGGTCGATAATCCAGTTTTAATAATAATTATTTTCGCTGCTTATAGATGCGGATCACCTTGGATTGTCGTTATCTGTATAGAGTATTAGAGAAGATAGGAACCTTATATAATTTAGCAAATAGTAAGGTTTAATTTATTGACAGCTGATGGAGATAAGGGTATAGGTGGAATTATCACTTCGATGATAAACCAACGGGTCAACGGGAACAGTTCAGTGACAGAATTCAAAGTGTTAACGTGTCTCTTATAATAATAATAAATTTGATTTTAAATTTACAAAATGAAGGCTGTTGAATCAAGGTGTAGATTTGCAAAGGTAAGTTTTTCTTTATATTTGTATTATTAACATTTGTACTATTAAACGAATGTGAGGCAAATAATTTCAATTATATTTGCCCGCCATTAGTAAATTTCAAACTCCAATAAGTTTTTTTTTTTGTACGAAATATAAATAAAATATATGACTCAGGTTTTTCAAATCTTTGATGATTAAAGTTTCATTTACAAAATAATAGTATTCAAGTTGATAGATAATTCGTTACGATTTTCCAATATTTTAAATAAGCGCTGGTCGATAGGTATCGTGGCACAGGTGGTAAACATTTTGGTGACACACGTTACTCTTTAGGGTTAGTTTTGATCCAAGACAAATATTTATTATGTTTACGTTCTTCGATATTAGTTTACAAAATCATTTAAAAAAGTTTACAACCAGTGTTTTGATTTTTAAAAGACTGTACCAAATCATGATCTGCCGGTGTCGGGTAGAACTCATAATAAATAATGGTGGCTACCTGACTGATTACCCATTTGTCTATGACATTGAATTGACCTCTAAAAGTCTTTGCATAGCTGCTGTCAAACTACAGAAAGTTGTGTGATAGTGATTGCGGCATTACATGTTTCATTGATTATTATAATTTTATAAATCATCAGAATAATGGCATTTGTAAGTAAAAATATTTTTACTTTACTCATTACGCTTTTTGAAACTAAACTTAGGTTAGTTTAAAAGTTTTTTTTTTACTTTTTTATTGCAATAGAGGTAGGACCTTATTATTGTGTGGATGTCTAAAAATAGGTACTAATGAAAGACTTACATTTAATACAGTGTAACTGCTAGTAAAAACCATTTAGACTACATTCGATTCTGGCTTTAAGCCAAATTAAACAATACCTAAATAGGTATTTGTAAATAATTATTCATTTTTATAGGCACCGGCATTTTTGTTCTTAAAATAAAATGTCATTGACTTATAGGAACTTGTTCAGAAGTTCTTCTATTGTTACAGGAATACACGGAGAAGATTTCTCAATAAATTGATCGATATTTCCATGTCATGAATTTTATAACCTAAAAATACCATTGGTAAAGATTTTCTTTTTCATGTAGGTTCTGGGCGATCACTTAATAAATGTAAATGAATTTAAATTGTAAAATAACTAAAAACGAATCATAGATACAAATATGGAATATTTTTGGAAATATGAAATTAGAGTGCAACTTGTAGCATTTGTGTACTGGGATAGTTTTTGCAAATAATTTAGGCAAAGATATAAAAAAGAAAGAAATATGCTTTTATTAAAACGTTTCTTGGTCATAAAACTATATTGTTTGTAACATTTAAGTACATTATTGGAAATATTTATATTTACTTATTGTAGGTATATGAGCTTAGCTATATCAAAGGATTAAACAGGATACACAATTACACAGTATACATTTTTAGCTTTTAGACCCTACCTTTTATTGTTCTTAATTCTTATAAAACAAACATGTTTATAAAAAAATAAAATTATTGACTCCTATTTGAAAAATAGTAAGCCTTATCATTAATAATGTACGGCAAAAAAATACAAGCACTTTTGTATTATGAAGTTTAAGCTACCTATAAGTGGCGTTGTTTGTTCATCTCATCAGCCAGGCTCAAAATCAACATCAGTAAAAAATGTTATACAATACCGTGTTATTTGTGCAGATTTATTATCTACTAGCTGTTCCTCGCGGTTTCACCCGCATTACGTTAGATTTTTGGTTACTGCTTCGCTCCCGTGGGACATAGCGTGATATTATCCTTTGCTAATAAGGGATAAAATGAAAAAAAAAATTGGAATCGGTCCAGTAGTTTTTGAGTTTATTCGTTACACACAAAAGTACTAAAACCTTTCTGATCTATAGTTTAGATTAATATATAATTAAAAACTGCTTATGACAGTAACGATAAATAGTATTTATTTGTTTTTATACGATTCGTGACGACGAGAGTCGTGATGGCCTAGTGGTTAAGGCGCCCGGCTCGCATGCAAGAGGTCGCGGGTTTGAATCCGGGCAAGTACCAATGTGACTTTTTCAATTCATATGTACTTTCTAAAGTTTATCTTAGACATCACAGACATCGGTGAAGGAAAACATCGTGAGGAAACCTGGACTTGTAGTCAATATAAGTCCGAAATCGCCAACCCGTCTTGAGCAAGCGTGGTGATCAATGCTCGTGCCTTCTCTGTATGAGAAGAGGCTTTTACCCTGCAGTGGGACAGTATAGGCTGGTATTATTATTATTATTTATACGATTAACTGTGCTATAAAAATCTTAAAGGCTGTTTTTTATTAAAAAATAAACTTCTGATTTAAATAAAAGCAAGATTCCGGGTTTTTGCAGAGGTTAGTCGTATGAAGTGTTGAAGAACTATAATAGTGGCAGTTATTAAATTATAACATATTTTTCTTATTTCCATGCAAAAAGAATACATTGTTATTGATCATTTCTGCCAAAAATACAAAATAAAAGAAAAATAAGTATATTGTTCTATAGGTATGCTAGAAGTAAAAAAAATGATTGATTGAAATTTATGTATAAAAGTTGAAAAAACTTTGCTATCACAGGAAAATACAAAACACAGTAAGAATTTTCTAATACACCTTCATAAAATTACACGGAATAATTAAAATTAAAAAATAACAATTCTTTGATCCTGTCTTATTTAGATTTCTAGCAGCTAGTAAACGTATATAAATAAAATTGATGTAGAAGGTGACATACCAACCTGTATAATGCATGTGATAGTCCACATTAAATAATTGATAAAATAAAATGTTACTTATCCCTGCCTAAATCGATTAAAGAGAGCTTCCGGAAATGAAAGTTGTAGCCGGATATCTCTATGGCTGAGCTTTTTACTAACCGGAAGTTGAAATTGTCAAATTTGACACCAAATATGTCAAAATGACAAAAATATATGCGGCAAAAATACAAATAAGCTCGCGCAACGTGTACTGAAAGATTAAAACTTTTGCTATCATAGCGATACTTTCAATTCAATGTAATCACTTCTAGTCAATCTAAGAACTAGTGCTAACTATTTTAACTAAGCGACGATATTGTTGGCAAGATTTCAAATGTATAAATTTAGAAGATAACCAATCGAGTTCCTAACTGCACTGAAAGGGTTTAGAACAGTTAGTTGCAGCTTGCACTATTTGATTCACTTTAGGGACAAAAGACGATGTAAATCGAGTAATAATAGGTGGTTTAGTTGGTTTCGGTGATTTTACTCACCCCTCGGTGGTCGCGGTGTTGTTCTGCGCGCGCCGCTCGCGTCTCACGAAGTACGCAACTCAGTTCGCACGGCGCTGCGGGAATCCGATTTTCATTCGGAAGGGCAGTTCAAGATCACGAAAGCCGGCAGTCCGACCTCCCGCGTTGTTCAGTGAAAGATTTCTGGTTAAAAACTCTGCCGCTATGGTTTATACTACAGTCTACGATGGCAAAGTCGAGGTAATGTCCCTTTGTATGCTATTATTCTATTTTGGTCCCGTATTGGTATTACGTGAGCCTTCTATTTGTTACCGCCGTTGCGGTTACCTTGGCGATTATTTTTTACGCCGATTATGTCGTTCTGTCGTTCTAATTAAAATATTCCTTGTTTGCAAGTATGTGCGATATGAATGCGTTTTCTGTAAATTTTTTGAAGATATGTAGCTAGGTGTTGTACCACAGTATAAATTTGTTTGAGTGCGTGCCATATGATCGTAGTATCTAGATAGCTACATATGCATAGGTAGCTATAAAAGATGAGACATTGTATAGAAGCATTCAAGATTAGGTCTTTCTTATCAGCTGTAATCACAATAGCTAGCAATCAACATTATCAGTGTAATGCATGTTTAATTATAGCTGCGATATTATTCTATTGATTTCCTGAAAGTGATCCAATAGGTTTTATAGTTTATTAATTAAACTATAAAACCTATTGGATTACTTATAGTAAATGCTAACTTATAATAATGTGATTGCAATATGTTAGTATTTATTAATGACTAGTTTTTGTCTGCCTCTTTGCCTGCCGTTACTGGGTAAAAAATGCCCTATGTCCTTTCTCAGGATATAAACTATCTCTGTACTAAATATCATATAAGTCGGTTCACTATTTAAGGTTTGAAAGCATAACAGACAGACAGATATATTTATATAAGAATTTATTTTATTTATATAAAGATTATTAGGTCACCATATTCTCAAGTAGACAGATACAGAGCAGAAAACCAAATGTCTCAATTCAATTCTTTCAATTTACTTACTTAATAATATACACAATAATGGATATAAACGCAATACATAATACACATATTAACATAAAATTTAATAGCATTATTGTGTTTGTAATAAGAACCATGCCTTATGGTGACAATGTGATCTTGTAAACAACTCAAATGTGATGCACATGACTACACTTGTATAGATTATGACTAAAACAAAGCTATTGTGATTGTTTCCTGTTGTTTTCAGTGGAAAATTACTAAACTTCACATATTTAAATTACCTATTTTGTAGTCTGGTCTGGACAAGAATGAGGTCAAATTTTTATATATTATGTCACCATAATGGATAGCAGAGGCATATACAAGAGCCGAAATTAAAGTGAGCTAAGAAAAAAAAAACAGAACTAACCAACTCTTCTTAAATAGCTATTACTATAAGCATATCTTTATAGGGCACATAATTAGTAATTTGTGGGTAGTTTTGAAATCACATAAAGCTCTGAGATTTGGAAAATTATGCCCAATAACTAACTCAGATTTTTCATCCTATTTATCTCTTGTGGGAGTTTTTAATGATATTTGCAATGATTTATTTAAGTATTCAATGAGAGGTTTAAAACAGTAATAAACTTAAGGGAAAATTTTATAAACAATAGCTTTGTGCTATGTAAAACAAATAATAAATAATATTTTATTGATATTAAAAACAAATAATAAATAATATTTATTGATATTAAAAACAAATTAATTACTGTTTTTAATATAAATAATTTAAAAAATATTGTTTACTTAGAATGTAGGTCACATTACAGTAAAAATATCTAACTTACAAAATATAAAACAGCACAATTGCACATTTGTCTGAACTAGATTAACACCTGTATCTCAGGCTAGAATGTCACAGATAAAGAGTAGACATAGTTAATAAAAAGAATAATAAAAGAAAGTTTTTGTCATAAAAGTTAGTAATATGATTATAAAAAAATATTTAGGCCCGTATCAATAGACGTCACTCAATTCTGAGACGCTCTCAAGTTTATTGCTGTCCTTATTTTTTCCCTTTAGAATGACAAGGACAGCAAGAGACTTGAGAGCGTCTCGGAGTTGAGTGACATCTATTAATACGGGCCTTAATAATCGAATTAAAATCGAGTGTAGTCATCACATCCTTATTTTTAAAAACCTCTTGTAACATGTTGGTTAAGCCAATAATATCAGCTGGTCAAGTTGTCTCCCGGCGCGACTCCGGTCACTGCTCGGCTCCCGAAGGTTCTGTTCTAACGTGATGTTTTGAGTCTGATAATACAAAGAGATTTTTTTTGTATATTCTTATTCGACTGGTATTTTCATTATTAAAAAAAAATGAAAAGTCTCTACTTTCCATAACTGTAAAAAACTATTCTTGTATTTGTATTCACGTCATAAAATAACTAGAATCATCATCTAATCTACCTAGCCTTTTTTCCCAACCGTGTTGGGGTCGGCTGCCAGCCTAACCGGATTCAGCTAGATACCGGTGTTTTACGTGGAGCGACTGCCTATCTGACCTCCACAACCCAGTGGGCCCTGGGCCAGAGCCCTGGGCGTCACGATACCTCTTGGTTAGACTGGTCAGAGTTCCTGGCTAACCAGTAACGACTGTCAAAGTTCTTCGAATGACAACCGGGACCAACGGCTTTACGTGCTTTCCGAGGCACGGCATGTCAGTGATGTCCAAGATAAACTTTAGAAAGTACATATGAAGTCACATTGAAACTTGCCCGGATTAGAACCCACAACCTCTTACACGAGAGGCGGGCGCCTTATCCACTGGGCCATCACGACGATTTATCTTATTTTTTTTTAAATAAAAATCCATACTAATATTTTAAATGGGAAAGTGTGTCTGTCTGTCTGTCTGTCTGTCTGTTTGTCTTTCTTTCACGGCAAAACGGAGCGACGGATTGACGTGATTTTTTAAGTGGAGATAGTTGAAGGGATGGAGAGTAACATAGGCTACTTTTTGTCTCTTTCTAACGCGAGCGAAGCCGCGGGCAGAAGCTAGTTTATCATAAAATAACTAGAATATCGCATTTTATTATGTCTGTAAGCTTTCCTAAAATGTAAAAAATAAAATAATAAATAATATTATTGTCTTGACATCATTGTGAGTTAGGTGTGCATCCAATGTCAATGCTATTAGAGTATGTTTGTGCAGCAGTGGATCTTTCCGTCGCGTCACTACTTGTGAATTGCCTGTTGTTTTGTACTGTAAAAAACAGGTTTAAGGTTTAATGGAGAATTAAAGTTTTTGTGAAGGAGCTTGTCCACCACCATTTATTATTGCCGCAAAGTACCTAGCGCCGCTTTGGCTATTTAGGTCTCTGGCATTGCAGATATCTGTAGGGGCAGAGATAGGCTTTCCAGATGGCCGGGAAATCCGGGATTATCCCGGAATTTTATGTCGTGTCCCGTGTCCAGGAATTGTCTTCGATTCCGAAAACGTGCTAGTCTTTTCCTTTATTAGCTTGTTTGTTGGTTTTGGGGTTCAGGGCAAAAAGTAGAGGCATGTTGATGTCACCCTTTTTTGTTGTTTTTTTTTAGAATTGTTCCGAAAATGATAAGAGATGTATTAAATTGTCCCAGATATGATAGGTTTCTATCTGGCAACCCTAGGCGAAGACCACTTAACACAACATATTACAAATGATTGTCAGTAAAGTCGCTATACAATAATCGTTTCGATCGTGCCCCTCCGCACATTAATTCATTGCGGTACCTATTTCATATTGCTACAGCCTGCAGTAGTCAGTTCCTCTACTTGCTACTAACAGTATTCGTGGAACTAGGTTGAGGGTTCACATTAGTGATGTGCCGGATCGTCGAAAATGTATATCCGCGAGATTTACGCGGTTTGTCCACTGCCGCCGTCACTGTCATTGTCACGTCAACGAGAAAGAAGTGGCGACACATTCATTTACTATTGCCACGTGTCCACAGCACGTCACGTAATCTCATGTCACCTCATACTAATCTTGACTCGCCGTCATTTTATTCTCGTTGACGTGAGGGTAACGGCGGCAGCCGGCGGCGGAGGACAAACGGCCTTAGTGTCAAGTTCTGCGGATACGGATATGGGTACGGATCTGTATTTTCTCAATCAATCGGTGTCGAAATGTCGAAGTGTGTGGAACGATAGCAACACGCTCACCGCAGCAACGACGGGCGGGTGAATTTCGGCTTGCATTGCGCGCGTATTACTTATCATTACGTAGTACAGTGTTTAGTGTGACACTGGGCCTCACAGATAACGTTTGTGTGTGTATGGTTTAGATACAAAACTTAAAATAATGCTCACCAAAAAGTTTTTTCGTGTAATTTGGAATTATTTTGAGTTTGTAAATGATGAATGTGCGAAGTGCAAAATTTGCGACGGAAAATATTCAACAACTTCATTAATAAATCATCTACAGAGAAAACATCCTGAAAATTATGGTTTGTTTTTGAAAGAAGACTCTGCTAAGAAAAATACTGTTGAAATATCACAACCGGAAACATGTTTGCAAACGGTAAAAAGAGAATTAAATGTGCTAAATATTTGATTTTAAGAAATACAAAATACTCTGAATAGATTTAATTAAGCTACTTAATCAAATAATCTTAGTAATTAAGCAGTATTTTTATCCTGTCAGTTGAACATAAAGATTCGCAAGAAAAGTGACGGATACGAATACGGACAGGGACCTTATTTCTCTTGCGGATATCCGCGGATACGGATCTCCTAAACATCACTAGTTCACATTTACTTATATCGATTGTGATTCCTGACACGCTTATGCACAAGCAGGTAATATCAAGCCTTGCTTTAAAAGATAATTTAATAACTTTTCGTAACTTTCGTATGTTTGGTGGTCGTAGCAAGTCAAAGTCAAAATAATGTTTATTCAAATATAGTATTTTTGAATTGTTGAGGCGTCAGTCAGTTACAAAAAGGAGCTAGATGCTAAATAAAGCCAATTGCTCGTTCCAAACTTCTTCAAATTTCTTGGTTTCTATGGAGAAGAACGAGAAAGAAACTCCATGAACACTCTTTTAAAATTAATAGATCTGATTATGAATATTTGGTTACATCATTCATGTAGAATCAAAGGCGCTATGTGAGAATGAGAATAATGTAACAAGTTGCTCGTGTTAAAAGAGGTGGCGTCTGGCGAATGTGGCGCTGGTAACGAAAAACGCCAAGATCAATGGTATACCATACCTATAGGTATACCTCACTACCTCATGACGACCAACCGGCAGCCGGTGGTTGGGATATCGCATTTCATTATAGTCCTTATTTTTAATACTTATTATACTTTGATTATTTACGTTCTTGGATAAATTTCCTACTAGGTACTTGAACGCATAAAATTTGATGTGTTTGAAGATGTGGAATTTCCGCCGCCATGTTGTTTACCGCAAAATCGTTGAAGGGTTAAAAACAATATTTGTATATCCGATGAATAAGATGGGCAAAACCCCCACAACAACGAAATAATATGCCTCCACAAATCTCCTATTTGCTAAGAGACAAAAATTGCTGCTCCAATTGCTTGACAATCGCGATGTTTCCGTTTTTATCTATTTAACAAACATCTATGTTTCTATACTCAGTTCTTACATAGATTGATTCATAGGTAGCAAATACTTCATTCGAAGACATAAAGATTTGTTAGTTGGATGGTAAAGATGTTGAATTTGCGGTTATCTTCAAAGTCTCGTAGAGTTGTTAAAACTTTAAGCCAGGTACAGTAGCCTAGGTTCGTTGTTGGACAGGTTTTTTAAACCTCAGGATTCGTTAGGATCAGATCATAATCTTGTGCATCTAACGCCGCATCCCTAACCCATTGAATTAAGTGCCTTTAGATTTAACTTGCTTCTGGAAAAATCTGTTGTAATTGCTTGATGATTAAAATGAATTGTTTACTCAGAGATGCTAACAATTGACAGCTCATCTCAGGCTTACCTACTTCACAGTTTAGAGAATTAACGACGACCTTGGTTATTATTCAGATGACTTACAGCAGTAATTAGCGTGGTTATCAGTTATGTAATAATACACAGTTTAACAGTTGTATGTGTGTAATTAAAAATTTGTTATCAGAAGTTACTCAATCAATCAATCATTTATTTTGTAAAACATAGGTAGGATACAGAAATACAGATGGAAATGTCAGAAATATGTGCACTATGTTTTGCCAATGTTTGGCGTACAAAATCATCACAAATAAGAAATTTCAATTATCAAGGCATGTCAATAAATTACACTAAAATAAATTCAAATTAAAAATAATAATGTCATTCATATACATACAGTCACATAGATTCAAGATTCAAATTATTTATGTGTGTTGGTGCACTATGTTTTGCCTCGTAGGCGTATAAATGTCTATCAGGAGGTAATAAGTAAATATCATTTATAATCTATCCAAATTTCAACATAAAATTAACAATATAATAAACTAGTCATTCATTAACAATTATTACTTTAAGACATGACTTATCGTATCATCATTCAGAAACTGTTCTAATGTATAATAGCTCTTCATCAAAAGTAAGTTTGTAAGAGTTTTTTTAAATTTTATGATAGGTAGTTTTTTAATACTATTGGGAATTTTATTGAAAACACGTGGAGCATCACACTTACACTTACTTAAACTACCTTACCTTACTTAACTTACTTTATCTTACTTAAAGGATATTCTTTCATAAATCACCCATTCGGCAAAACCCTTCGTGACACCTCGTGCAAAGGACATTGCTTAAAAATGTGTATCTTTTCAGGCGGGTTCCAATGACAAGCCTGCGATGCAGATGGGGGCTGCCAACGCGGCGTCCCACTTGCAGAACATGTGCACCCTGGACATCGACTCCAAGTCGTCGTTCGTGCGCCTGTCTGGTATCATCTGTACCATTGGTAAGTTGACTTATGATCCCTTTTATGCCTTCGGATTCCAGTCTAAGCGGATCCAGTTGAATAATCTGCCTATCAGATCAAACCTTCACTACTTACCATAGGTACTGAGTGACACGATATTCCTGGTTTTTATTGGTCAGACTGGACGACTGTTAAGTTCCAACGAATGAAAACCGGCACCAATGTCTGTGATGCCATAGATAAAGTTAGAAAGTACATATACATTTTGTAAGTATATATATATTTACTAAAAGTGTTGGTACTTGCCCAGTCTTGAACCCAACCTCATGAGAAACTAGCTTCCGTTAAAGAAATGTCTCTTTCCTCATCAGGGCCCGTATCCCGCGACCCAGCCATGCTAGAGCGCATGATGGAAACTGGCATGAACGTCGCTCGCATGAACTTCTCCCACGGGTCCCACGAGTACCACGCGGAAACCATCAAGAACTGTCGCATTGCTGAGAAGAACTACAGCCAGAAGCTTGGCAGCCCCTTCTCACTGGCCATCGCTCTTGATACCAAGGGACCTGAGATCAGGACTGGATTGTTGGAAGGTGTAAGTAGCTTTGACTATAGAATGAATAGAAAATTGTGTCTTTTGTCTTTAGGAACTTGGGTGCACATATCTAATTTATTTTGAGAGTTGACTGGCGAAAGTATTTAAGTTTTTTTTTTCATTTTCATTTGCTATCTTGCTACTGCGCTCTGGTGGTCACTAGTGATCTTTGGTTACTGTAACCGCTACAAGTTGCAGATAAAATATTTTGCGTAGCGTTATCTTTTTAGTCACCGTGTCTATAACACAATCTGCGGAAGTGGTCAGCGATCGCAATCATTACCGGTCACCACTACCGGTCTTCGCCACTATCTTGTGTTTTATTGCCAAATCTTTTGAGAAGGCACTCGGAGACCTTTGACCCACCACAAATGTTATGAAAACTTCATTCAAGAAAAAAAAACCAATTTGAATTCTCAAACTATTCATCTTTTAACCAGGGTGGCTCCGCGGAAGTGGAACTGAAGAAGGGAGAGACCATCAAGCTGACCACCGACCCTAGTTACGCGGAGAAGGGAACCGCCGCAGTCATCTTCGTGGACTACAAGAACATCACCAACGTGGTGAAGCCTGGCAACAGGATCTTCATTGACGATGGCCTGATCTCCATCATCTGTGCCTCCTCCAGCACTGATACTCTGACCTGCACTATTGAGAATGGAGGTGAGTTCAAAGATGCTAAAGCTAGATTATGTTTAGTGCTACGACACTAGACACAGACAGCACACACTCATTGTATGTGCCAGATGCATTTTGTATGAAACCACCGTTTTTTTTATGTAAATAGGAAATCATTAAATACTACTGACTAAAACCCACCCTTGTTCCTTCGGTTGCCCTTTATGTTCTGGGGCCACGGTAACAGTTACAACTATTCCGCAACCCATGAATCAACCGTTTGCATAACGCCTAGGTATTTTACATACGGCGTAAATCGACAAAATAGCAAAGCGATCTGAATTGCATTTGTTCCTGGGTGGATAAAAAAATAACACGAAGGCTAGCTCCGCTCTCGCATTAGCCTTCTAACCATGCTTCTAACTTAACCTGTTCGAGTCGGATTACTCTGACATTTTGCACACCGCATGTAAAATGCCGAGGCATTATGTAAAAGGCAGACTACCCAAGTGTCTGTGAGTACAGGTATATTGTTATTGTTACATTTATTGAGACATCAAACTTGGTGTCGAAACACATTGGTGTACATACATTAAGTTGGTATACGATGTCTAGTGACGTAATCTAAATATAGTTTAAGTACCTTCTGTAGAGATCATCTTACATACCTATTATCAGCTTTTTACTTCATAATCTGTCCTACTACCTTCGTACTTGTCTGACCTGTTTCTGTCGCAAAGTAGCGTTGTTTCTATTTTTGCATTAGACATTCCATTTTTTTGTTTGTCTCCGAAATGGCAACGCATCTGCGAGGGTACTGGACAGTACTGGTATTTCATTGGTATTTGCGATGTCTTTACGTTACGACCGCTAGTAAACTACAGGTGGTCTTAGCTTACTAGTCTTTGAAGATAAATAAAACACCTTTCCATGGACTAATTCAGTACACGAAGCTCAACGAACATTTCAACCAAAAGAACTGTTTCAATTTCTGAAGACTAGACGTAATGATGATTAATAAAATTATCAAACAATTCACAACACAATCTAGATTATTCTGGATACGTGCTTTGTTTATCGTAACGTAATGCGCTAAATATTTATCAAAATCTTTATGACAGGATTAAAACTGGAAGTTGTATGACGGCGCATTGAAAGTGATTCACAGTAGGTCTACACTGCTATTAATACGTGCGATTCGGCAAATTTTGTGATATCATTTCTCACCTTTGTTATTATAATCTATAAAACCTATAGCCATCATAATGTACCTATTCGACAGCCCTAGCACAGCTGTTACATTGTGAATCATGAAAGGAGGATGTTTGGCAAAAAACGAGTTTTGTATGGTCCCCTAATCCGTAAAGATGAAAGAAACTATTCAATTCAAAACTGTTTCCGTTTCAATGGACATAGGAAGAGCGATTTCTTTTATGAAGCGAGTAGAGATATAGGTAGGAAGGAAGACCAATATGTATATGGTGACACACACAATGAAATGGAAGACAACGTATCAAATCCACTGAATTGGGCTTACTGCTGTCATTTGATGCCGTTAAAGTGCCAAGTTGAGTTGATTAAGCAGTAAGAATTTTTCTAGCGAACACATTTGTGTTAGAACTGGTTACATCCTAAAATGTTTGAAGCAACCAAATACTTATTCGGGTTGTCATGCTTTTGTCCTCTTAAACCTTCAAACACGTGACTCCAGACACAATAGAAAGACAATAGCAGCGCGACAGCCGGCGGTCGCTTGGTCGTCGGAATGTTAAATTTGTTAAGCTAGAGGTGTTTAAAAATTTGTTGTTTTTTTTTTGGTAAAACATGACACATTAATGCAAATGCAAAATGTTGTATAGAAGTTCACTTGAGTCACTGTCATGTTTTGCCTTAATGGTGCACGAAACAAAAATTAGATATAATAGACATCGTAATGCTTTTAACTCGTACCTACAATATAATTATGTATGTATGAGTTACTTAATAACAATCACGCGTTTTCTTTTTTCATAGTTAAAGAAAAACATAAATAATTTAGATTATGTTACTTTATCAGTTAAATAAATGAATAAAATCAAAAGCAGACTATTAAAAATAGCAACTTAAAAGCAATTAATTTACCAAAAGGACCGAAACAACTAGAACTTTACTCCAGTTAACAGATTGCTTAAATTAAGTATGAGCTCAAACCCCAAATTAAACCTTCTAACACACGTGATTCGAGACACAATAGAAAGTCAATAACAGCCCGACAGCCGGCTGTCGCTTGGTCGTCGAAAGGTTAACTGGGTTGCGGAATATATTATATATTCCGCAACCCATTTATATAGTTCTAATAGTTACCGTGGCCCCGGAACATAAAGACCAACCGAAGGAACATGGGTGGGTTTTAGTCAGTAAAAGTCTGACACACCCTCTCGCCCCGTCCAGGGCGGGAGAAGTCATCTTATAATTTCCCATCCATAAAAACCCTAATTAAGTACCATTCAGTTTACTTTTACCCGAATGCCTACAACAAATGCCATCTGTTCCCCAGGTATGCTGGGTTCTCGCAAGGGCGTGAACCTGCCAGGTTTGCCCGTGGACCTGCCCGCTGTCTCCGAGAAAGACAAGTCTGACTTACTCTTCGGTGTTGAACAGGGCGTAAGTATCTACTACTAGCTTTTGCCCGCGGCTTCGCTCGCGTTAAAAAGAGACAAAAAGTATCCTAAGTTACACTCCATCCCTTCAACTATCTCCACTTAAAAATCACGTCATTTCGTTGCTCCGTTTTGCCGTGAAAGAAAGACAAACATACAGACAGACAGACACACTTTTCCATTTATAATATTAGTATGGATACTTATTATACACTAGCTGTCCTCCGCGGTTTTAGCCGCGTAGTTCCTGTTCCCTTGGGATTTTGGAGATAAAAGCTATCCTATGTCATTTGTCAGGCTATGGACTCTCAGTACCAAAGTTCATTTAAATCGGTTCAGTAGTTTTGGCGTGAAAGAGTAAAAAAAGACATACAGACAGACTGACAGGCGGAGAGACAGACAGTTTGACAAACAGACAGAGTTACTTTCGCATTTATAATTTTAGTATTTATGGTAAATCTGTTTGTTAGTAAGCTGGTTGGTGGTAAAGCTTTTATGGTGAAACCGCTGAACTAATTTTTATGGTATAGGGTAAGCTTGTACCTCAAGGAAGAATAATTACATTTATATTATGAAACTGCGACGTGTGTGCAAAGTCGCGAACTAAAGCTAGACTAAAATATGTACTGAAAACTCAAACAGAATGATTAGTACACATAACAACACTCAAAAGTGTATAAAGTAAGGTTACGGTCTCGTGTCTCCCCTGACGGCTCCCCTCGGGGAGACATCAGGATTTTTCAAATCCTATTGTCTCCCCTAGGCGGGGGAGACATCAGAACTTGCTAATAAATTATATTTTGAGTACTCATATATCCCCTGTCAAGCATTACATAATAACGTAAGTACCTACCCATATTCGTAAAAGCTCAAGTCATCAATAAATCTTTTACACAGCTTTTTCAAAAAATGTACAACACTGATTTCTTAGTGAACTCATTGTAATTGTGCGTTTTAATATAAACATGTCTCTTTCGATCTGCACTTTCCTCCTTTTACTGAAATGTACTGACTGCTAAAAAAGCGATCTCACTTGGGTAGCTTCGTTTGAGGAGACGGAAGTGAATAGGTAGAGATAGTAGTAGGTACGTCATGCTTGACGGGTTTTTTCTTTTATGGTTATTATGTAATGCTTGACAGGGGATATATGAGTACTCAAAATATAATTTATTAGCAAGTTCTGATATTTGAAAAATCCTGATGTCTCCCCGAGGGGAGCCGTCAGGGGAGACACGAGACCGTAACCAATTTATTGTGGGCTCGCGGTCGGACAGCGTTTTTTATAAGTACAAATTCATTACAACTTAGGTAGGTAAATAACATAATATTTATTGTCGGCGAAATCTCACACACATACTTATCTATCTAATCGTAAAATAACTATCAACAGCTGATCACGGGGTCAACGCCCGCGGTCCACGTGATATACGCCTGCGAGCTAGACTTGGAAAAATATTCAATGTTTTTATACATGACATGACACTTCTATATTTAAATAGACTACAGCTTCGTACGATAGATCATACATAAAAATGGTAATGAGATGTCTAATGGAGACGATCCAGATCTGCATAATAGATTTTGTTATGCACCCAGAAAAATATTGATAATTTACACTTGATTTTCCAAACAGAGAATATATGCATGTGATTCAAATATTTTTAGTAAACTTTATTACTTGAGAATTTTTGTTCCTTAAAAAATCTGTGGCTGTAATGTCTTTTTGAGCAAGAAATTTAATAAAATGACAAGAATATGACGGAATTTCAGAAAATTGTATAGCGACGTCATTTCACAGAGCGAATGTGACGTGAAAGTATTACAGCAAACATCAAAATTGTTTAGGTGTTTGATTGGCATAAATTATGACGTCATATGAAGAGCGCTCATGACAGGTGTCAAATACCCTGGCACAATGACAATCTCTAACTTTTTCTAAATGCTTAAACTGCCCTGGTACAGTCAGCATTAAAAGTCGCTGAACACATTCAGATTTTCAAAACACTGTATACTATTATCATCAATAAATCGCTCAACAAGATAGGCGCCAGTATTGAATGAACATCATTAAAAATACATAAAACATTAAACATAACACAACAAATAGATGATAATAGTACACAGTGATTTTAAAAAATCTGAATGTGTTCAACAACTTTTGATGCTGACCGTACATTGGCAATGTAAAGTTTAATTTTCTTTAATTATTTTTAATACTTAAAAACATAAATAAAAATGTGTTAAAATAATATTTCTTTATTGAAAAAAATAAAAATATTTACAAAACAACGTTACTAGAAAACTTATCGAAATTGAGCAGATAGGGGGCACTTATAAAGTTATAAGTAAACACCCTTCAGTGCAGTTCCCACGCAACATAAGTTGATCTAGAACATTCCGTATGAACGTGGTTACGTCGTGGTGGTAACGATAGCTATGGTCAATGTCATACGACATACACTATCATACCTACTTACAGGTATCTGTATAAGTTAAGTCTAGGTCAATAAGCTATAAATAAGTCTTTGATAATAAAGAAAATGACAATAAAAAACTTACAAACTTTTCTTTTTCTTAACTTATTTTTTCACTGTTTATTTTTTTAGTTAATTAAAAGATAATCGGGTTACCGGGTTAAATAATATTTTGTTTAAGATTATGGTCTGTTTCGGTTAATGACCAAATATCTAATTATGGAAAAACAGTAAAAAATAAATAACATGGAAATGTAGAGCTGCACTTACTTGGGACAAGTGTCTACCAATTATAAGACACAGGATTCTCCTAGCATAGGGGTCATTGATCAAATATCTTTGTGCCCTAAACTTAAGATTACCACAAATTATGCACATTTTTGTACTTATGAAAGAAAATAAAATTTATTATTACACACATCAAAAGTGTCTAGGGATATTTCAATTAAACCTGAACAACAAAAATTCTATAAACTTTTTTTTAAGACACCTACACTTTAAAATAAACCTTGTCTAATAGCCTATCTAATCTGATAATAAACTTTTAGATAAAGTTAAATAAAAAAAAAAACTTAGAAGAACAGGAAAAACTCACAAAATTTCAATCTAAACTTTATTTTTGAAACATCAAAACCTAAACAAAACAACATTTTTTTTTAATAAAAATTGTTGATAACTTAAAATTAATAATCTGTGGATCCACCTAAGACTCTCCTGACACATCTGCAGCGGTTCTGTATACTCAAAACAAGGGTGTCAATATCCTGTTGTGGAATACTGTCCCAAATTGCGGTTTCTGAAGCCATGAGGACCAGTCAGAGCGTTATATCCGGGCTTTGGTCACGTTATCGTGTAACGGGGGAAGTGGTGGAACGGCACCGAGGACCTCAACGCATTAAAACACATGTACAGGACCGATTCATAGTAAATGCTGCACGAAGTCAACCAAATGTAACGGCAATGCAATTGGTTCAAAGGCTACAGAGAGAGTATGGTTTGCTGGTAAGTGGTCAAACTTTGAGAAGACGACTGCATAAAGTCAACCTACGTACTCGTAGGTTGATTCGGGTACTAGCGCTAAGGAGAGGCAATCAATGAAGAAGATTACAATAGGCTATTGCACACGAAAACTGGAACCATTCTCAATGGTCACTTGTGCTTTTCACTGATGAATCCAGGTTTGGATTTCATCCTGATTCGCGAAGAGTACGCGTTTGGAGAGAACCTGGACGGTGGAATCGACTGCAGCACCTACAACAAGTTCATGCATATCAAGGTGGCACGATTATGGTTTGGGCAGGAATTCGTCTCGGCGGTAGAACGAACCTCGTTTGGATACAAGGCAATGTGACTGCTCTAAAATACCGAGATGAGATGCTAAAGCCTGTAATCTTGCCCCACAGACAACAAATGGAACAAAATTTCCAGCTAATGCACGACAATGCCAGTCCCCATACGGCGCGTATCGTCACAAGTTGGTTACAACAGCATGATATCTAAGCTTAAGACTGGCCTGCACAATCCCCTGACTTAAATCCTATTGAGCATGCCTGTGATATGCTTCTGAGAAGAGCTCTTAGGAATTTCCCTGAAGATATTGAGGATGAAAACCAGCTTTTCTTGCATCATAAAAGGACTTGGGACTGTATTCCACAACAGTATATTGACACCTTGTTTTGAGTATGCAGAACCGCTGCAGATGTGTCAGGAGAGTCTTAGGTGGATTCACGGATTATTAATTCTATGTTTTCAACAATTTTTGTAAAAAAAATAGTTTTTTTTGGTTTAGGTTTTGATGTTTCAAAAATAAAGTTAAGGTTGAAATTTTGTCTGAGTTTTTCTTCTTCTTCTAAGTTTTTTTTAATTTAACTTTATCTAAATGTTTATTATCAGATTAGATAGGCTATTAAACAAGGTTTATTTTAATGTGTAGGTGTCTTAACAAAAAGTTAATAGAATTTTAGTTGTTTAGGTTTAATTGAAATATCCCTAGACACTTTTGAGTGTGTATTATAATAATGGAATGTGTTGTACTCATCATCAGTGTAACGTAAAAATCTATGTTTATAAAATGGTAAACTGACTGACTAGGTGATATATCAACGCAGAGCCAAAACCACCGGTTCTAGAAACATGAAATTTGGAGGGTATGTTATTTGTCAAAAGCAATGATGTTATAAGTAAAAAAGTGTAGATAGGTTATATGCAGTCAAAAAGTGGCACATTAAAAGTTTGCCAATTGACAAACATGATACTGAGTATCGCGTTGACATTTGACGTTTATCTCTTTTTCACTCGCACCACTTCAATCATGTCATCCTACTTTGACGTGTAATGTATGTGTGCGTTAGTGTGCCGTTTTTGAAGATAGAATTTCGTTTGGGTAACCTATCTACACTTTTTTACTTATAACATCATTGGTCAAAAGTAAATTTCCACAAAGAAAGGATTTTTGGTAATTCCATAACTAAAGGGGTATCAATATCCAAGAGGGCGAAGCCGCGGGCAAATAAAAATAAATAAATCGGCAAATAAATAGAGATAGTATAGGTATCTACGGACGTGATGCCATATAAAATATGAATAAAAAGGTCGGTTACCTGTGACCTGTATTGTATCACGCACCGGTTTGGTGACAATCATGATGTTATCCGTTTATAGAGATCATTAACTTAATCCAGTTTTTTAATGACTTAAATGCTATCTATATTTAGAGAGAGACAGACTTTTTGGTGACAATTAATGTACAGTCGAAGTTGAAACCACTGAAGTCAAAAAGAAAGTAAATCATGAAATACACATTGGATTCTTTTTATGTCGTAAAGCAGCGATTTTTAGTAATTTGGTCCCTAATTGGGAAAAATGGGTACAAATTTGTATGAATATGTAGACGCGGGCAACACCGCAGGATACAGCCAGAGCGAGATAAATAAACGCTTAGCAAGTGCTTCGTTTGAGTTGTATTGCTGTCCCCGTCACACTACTGTTAAATCACGATGACAACATAGAGAAGGACCTGGAGTAGCGGAATGTTTATAATAGTTACGTGACCCCGGTACATAAAGGGATCCCGAAGGAACATGAGTGGGTTTTAGTCAGTAAAAGATTGACACGCCCTCCCGCCCCGCCCAGGACGGGAAAAGTCATTTGATGATTTCCCACTCCCCAAAAAAAAAAACATAGAGGAGGAGAATAGGAAAACCACTAGGCCCGAGTATTAAATAAAATTTAACTCCTTCAGTCTTTTATAAATATTAGAAGGAAAAGTAATAAACAGGTAAAATAATCACCAATTAAGAAATCGTCATTGAACACGCAACCCGAGCATGCAAATGACGCCGCCGTCATTTACCTAAACTGACACAAAAATCGGAAGACAGAAAAGTCGTAAATCCGACTCATTGATAAAAACAGCAGACAGTATGACGTCACAAGTGAGTGATCGATGTTTGTAGCAACATGACCACGTGCGAATATTGTGATATGTTATCAAAAACGTCGATAACGCCCCGGTAAAAAATAAATAACACTCTCTGAAATACCGATGATAAGCGTCCTCCCATACAATGAAATCAGTTAAAGTTGTGAGATTCTGATCCCACATTCAAATCTGTAAAAAAGTATTTTGATGAATATTGGGGTTTTAAGATGTCAGGTTTTCAATTTTTGACGTCGCCTCGAAGTTCAATATGATAAAGATATTTGCGGCCTAACTGGACTGTCCCGTGGTGACCTCAAATGAAATAAACTTAGTTTGTAAAACGAAGTTTTTAGTAATTAGCCGTTCACTAAGGGCACCCTCCGTAGGGATCGGATGTTGGCTCAGGGCTCAGGCGTAAATAGGGACAGGCTTTCAGGAGATAATCTAATTTTGGAAATCAAAAGTCTATGTCACAAAGTCACAATATGATATGTCAGTGTCACACAAATGGAGCGCTAAGGAGCCAAACTAGGGTTGTAAACTGACGGTCACATACGATAAGTGACCGTCATTTATTGATAAATGACCGGTCACATTGGACATTTATTGTCATATTGGTCAGATATATTAAATTAGTATTGTTTACTTGGTGTAACTATTATTTTCGTAAAATATTGAATGTCAGGCTAATTCAAAACTTTATGAATAAGAAATAATACCTACTGACTTTCTAAACCAACATAAATACAGGCTACACTTTATGGAAATTTAAAACAAACGCTGAAACTGACTGATGCACTTTTTTTCACAGATTTAAAATATGACGCGTCTTTCTTTTCAATTTAGCCATACAACTATTCTAAAACTATTTGATTTCAAAACTATTTTATTAGGTTCTAGCTATCGCCCGCGGCTTCGCCTGCGTGGATGTCGAGCTTCTATCCACAATTTTAAACCTTTAAGGGTTGAATTTAAAAAACCTTTCTTAGTGGCTATTTACTCTTCACAAAGAATAAACCCTCCAAGTTTAATGTCTGGTAGTCGTCTTACGACTCTCGACGCCTACGCTTGTGTCTCTGTCCGTGGCGTGAGGCTTGACGCTGCCTCACGCGCGCCGCCGCCTCCTTCGCCAGCATGACTGCTTCGGAGAAGGAGTCACTATTCAGTCTCGCCCCGGAGCAAGGCCTGAACCAGCGCCGGGCACGAGAGGTCACCGCCGCCGATCGCCTCTGCAAGGACATGGCGGTTGCCCGCCAATGCGGGGCACACCTTCACCTTATACTCCACCGTGACCTCCAGGCGGCCGTTGCAGTAGTGACACCCAGGCGTCGCTTCCGCCTGATTCCGACACAGGAACCTCCCAAAATGTCCGTGTCCGGTGAGGACCTGCTTCCGGCTATACGTGAGGGTACCGTGACGCTTCTCCAGCCATTCCTCAAAGAGGTGTGCCCAGCACTGGGTTGCAACAGCCGCAGTCTCCATTCCGCCATGAGATCCCGCCGGAGCTCAGTCCTCCCACTGCGATTAGCCGCAGCAGCGGAACTTCGCCGGCATTGCACTTCCACGCGCCACTGGTGCGTGTGTTCAAGGATTGTTGCCTCATCCCACGGCGGTATGCCGTCCGGCAAGAAGGCTCGCCACCTCGCAGGAGATCGTGTGGTATCCCCGCACCATTGGAATCGCCATGACCCTCTGGGATGCCCTCAATAGCCGGGCCGGGGCCAAGGCCAGGTTGGGCGCTCACACTGGTGCCCCGTTGATCCTCGCATACCGCGTTATGTTAGGTTTTTGGTTACTGATCGGCTCCCGTAGCTCATGGTGCAATGTTATGTGTTATTCTCATGTATAAGTATGCAATAAATATCTTGCAAAGCCATCGGCTAGCCTTTTTACTTTCCGTTACTGCCCGTGCGTACCATCATTATATTGCTGCGGAGTAATTTTAAAACTCTTTGATATCTCTAAAGATATTTTATTGAAATAAAATTATGTAAGCGGCAATTTTGTACAAAATAAAAACTTGTATTGGATAACGTATTTATATTTATAAGGATTAATACTATATTCATGAAAACACCCCCGCAAATCATGCATTATTTTAGATCTAATTTCATTGCCATAAAAATGGTCGTAGTGAGAGACATATGCTGTTGCGGACTTTTTTTAACTTTTTGAGAGGAACAATATTCTAGTACATAATTTTTGCGTAACTTCAACCATTTACGCAGCGCACACAACGGAATCTTTTTTTAAGCGAACGATGGGGCCGGTGTTTCGTAGCTGGACTGCTCTGAGAAGAAACATCCGAAACAAACTCAGAGGTCAAAGTCTCTTTTAAAGTCCATACAATCGTATTGGTCAAAAATGTGCGAGAACCATGGAGGTTAATGTCTGAGGCACTCTCTTGATGAGAGAAGGACACAGATTTGAGTGGACCTGTCCAGACAGTGCAAGCATTTGTCAGTAATCGTTTAGCTCAACTAAAAACTAAGGAGCCCAACGTCTTGACGAACAGTACCAAAGTAAGGACATTTGGGTAGGCCGCATTAAATACTCAAACCGTCAGACCGCATATTTAAAAAAAAAAAAAAAAAAAAACTAACGACTTCCATAGTCCTCACATTCACAAAAAAAAATGTCACAAAAACATATACACAATACTTTAAAAAGTACATATCAATGTCAAATAGTAATACATAAAAAAAAAAGATTATATACTTTAAAAAGTACACATCAATGTCAAATAGAAATACATAAAAAAGATTATATACTTTAAAAAGTACACATAAATGTCAAAATAATAATTGAAATGTCAAAGAGAAAAGAAATGTAAATAAAGTAAATAGTGGCCAATGTATAAATCGAAACAGCTCAATCCCAAGCATTTGAATCCTCAATGTAATCTTTGACAGAGTAAAAAGCTTTCTGACAAAGTTTACGTTTTATAAATAATTTAAATTTAGTAATGCTAAGTTCTTGAATTTGTCTGGGTAGTTTATTATAAAAGCGTATACATTGACATTTAAACGAGCCACCTATTTTCTTAAGCCTAGTTGAAGGAACTATGTATTTGTCCTTGTTTCTTGTATTTATATTATGGATATCACTGTATTTTTTAAACAAATTAATATTTTTATGCTCTATCTCTCAAAAGGAATATTTTTCTCCCCGTTTTTGTTACACTTTTCATTACTGCTCGGCTACTATGTGTCTTAGCGTTATGTTATATAGCCTATAACCTGCCCACAATATAATCGTACCAAGTTTGATTATAATTCTTTTAGTAGTTTTTAATCCATGCGTGCTTATACAGACAGACAGACAAAGAGACAAAAAAAATTCTGATTGCATTTTTGGAATCAGTATTGATCACCTGCAATTATCCTCCAATATAAATTTTGGATATATATTTAAATGTACAGAACTGACCTCTCTACAGTTAAGTATTTTATAAGTATATATATAAGATATTTTTTTTTATATTCTTGTGGACACCGTCAGTTAAACACAAATGAGTTTCTTTCTGGAATAAAAGATTTATTGTCAATTTAACATAAAATAAAAGCGTGTAACATAAAACTTAATATTTTACAAAACAACACCTGGAATAAAAGAAACGACATTTAATGTTTTTATTTTACAGTTTGTCCGTTTCTAAATTAATAGGTAATTACTTGATAATTGAAAAATCACTAATGACAATGACAAGCACATGTCACTCGTGTCACACGTCACTCCGTGTTCAAAGAGGTTAATTGCCTAAACAAAAAAATAAACTAAGAAAATTATATTTTCTTTACATCTCCCCCCCCCCCCGCCGTAAAAAAGATAAGACGAAGAATATTTTCTAATGCACGGTCTTCAATCGTAGGCAGGAGCTGGTGTTAGCTTTGAAATATGGAAAAAGTTTGACTCTGATCTCTTATGGTCAGTGTTTATTCTGTAAATAGAGTTTGAGATTTTTTCTGTAATTTTGTACGGTCCGAGTTTCAATTCATCAAGCTTCTTTCGATTTAGTTTGTTTCCATTCTCTACGAAAACAGTATCACCAACCTTGAAGTCCTTATGTATTCTATTTTTATCGTAAATTGTCTTGTTATAATTGTGTGATCTAATTGTATTTTCCAGAGCTATTTTCCTGGCTTGGATTAAGTCATGTTCAGTCTTCTTTTGCTTTAGCTCATTTGGCAATATTGTAACATCTGTGCCATAAAGTAGATACTTGGGGGCATATCCAGTAACAGTGTGCTCCGTTTCGTTGTATTTTTGTACACAGTTGTGGGCTACAGTTGTCCATGCCATTTTTGTGTCGTGTTCGTTAATCTTGCACCTGATTTTATTAACCAATGTCTGATTTAATCTCTCGTTTAAGCCATTTGAAAAAGGAGAGTTCACTGCTGTAAAAACTATGGGGATATTTTTTTTATCCAAATAACTCTTGAATTCCTTAGAATTAATACCGGGGTATTGGTCTGATAGTATCAATTCAATGTCATCACTTTCTGTGCAGTTTCTTATCAATTTGATGAAATCATTCGCATTTTGAGTACTTGATGTTAGAATATACGCATATCTGGTAAAATGATCCAATAAAAGATGTAGATATTTCTTTGTTGATCTGGAACCTCCGAAACATCCAATGGTATCAATAGAGCATATCTGAAAAGGTCTTGTGGCGGGACCCAAGTGAGACATCAACCCATATTTAATTTGGCCTCTTGATTTATTCTTTATACATACTATACAACTGTCACAGATTCTTTTTATGTTTTTAGTCATATTTTCTGCTGTATATAGTGAGCTAACTGTTCTCTGCATCTGTTTAATTCCTATATGACCCAAATCTGTGTGTACTCTTTTCATAAAATCTATGCTAAATCCCTCTGATATAATGATTTTCTCTTTTTTCTTTGCCTTTTTGTAGTAAACATTGTGTTTTTTCATAAACTTTTCTTTTCTGCATTGTAATTTTTTATTCCCACATTGATCTTTTAGGATATCTTCTAGTGTTATTGTATTAACTACTTTTAACTGCTCCTCTAAGTTTTCATTTGGTTCAAGGACCGGATTCCTGCTTAGACAATCAGCTTCGATGTTGTATCTTCCTGGAGAATATTTAATTTGAAAATCGTATTGAGATAAGTAGTATGTTAGATCTCCTAACTCTTCGTCTGTTCTAGATCTTATGTTCATATTCTCCAGCGGTTTGTGGTCTGAAAATACAGTGAATTTTCGACCTATTAATAGATGTTGCCAATACTTCACACATTCTTTAATTGCCAGGCATTCTAAATAGATAGCTTTTTTCCTTTTTTGTACTTCATTCAATTTTTTTGAAAAGTATGCTACCGGTTTTTCTTCATTGTTTTCTTGTGGCTGTTTTAATACTGCTCCTACTCCTAGTAAACTAGCATCTGTGTATATGTGAATAGGTAGCTTTGGATCAAAGATTGTTAGAATAGGTTGAGAGCATAGTATTTGTTTCATTTCGTTAAACGACTCTTGGCATGCTTCAGTCCAGATAAATTTTTGTCCTTTTCTCAAAAGGTTATGCAACGGTTCCAACTTTATGGCTATGTTTGGCACATACTTATGATAAAAGTTTATTTTTCCTAGGAATTGCCTAACATTCCTTTGAGTTGTTGGAGTCGGGAATTTTTTTATTGAAATCAAGTTATCTTTCAGTGGTCTGACTGAATTATTCTGTATTACATGACCCAAGTATTTAACTGTGTCTGCTGCAAATATGCATTTAGAAAATTTTAGTTTTAAGCCTTCGCTTTTAATTGCTTGAAAGAGTTTTTCTAAATGTCTGATATGATCTGCGAAATTCTCAGAAAATAGCAAAATGTCATCAATAAAACATACTGTGAAATCTCCCAGCTTGTGCTTCCGTATTATATTACACATTATTCTCTGGAATATAGCTGGGCAGTTTTTCAAACCAAATGGCAAGCAGGTCCATTGGTAATGTCCTTCCTGCGTCACAAATGCAGTCTTGTGCTATCTGTGATACGCAAGGGTATTGACCAAAATGCTGAGTTTAGGTCCAGTGTTGAGAAAAACTTGCAGTCCTCTTGTCTTTAGTATTAGGTCTTCAATAAGAGGGAATGGCTGTGATTGAGGCACAACTATTTTATTTAAGTCTCGAAATCGATGCACAATCTTGATTTTTTATTTTCATCTCTTTTATAAGCTAATGTGACTGGTGCTGCGAATGGCTATATGATTCTTCTATTATATTTTTTTCTAATAATTTTGCAACTTGATCTTTCAATCTCCTTCTTATCTTCTATTGAGCAACGATACGGCCTTTTGAAGCAATAATTTTCTACTAGTAGGTCAATGTGTGCCTCATAATCTGTAACCTTTCCTATGTCATATTTGTCCTTTGCAAACGCAGATGCATTTTTCGAAATTAATTCATCAATCACTATTTGTTCTTGATAGTCTAGATGATTTATACAAATTTTGAAGTTTTCTTCATGAATGTCTTCATTGAAGTTTATTAAATTTTCAGATGTTATCTCCTTAGAGACTAAATCTGTTTTATTTGTTTCCTTAGAAACTATTTCACTTCTTTGTATAGGTAACTTCTGCGTAATTTCTAAGTTTTCGTTTTGAACTAGATAAAACTCTTTTATGCAATCAAGTCCCACCAAAAAATCATAATCGAAATTTTCCTTGTCTATTACGAAAACATTCATTTTCTTTTTCATATCAAAAATGGCTATATCAATCGTTATTATGCCTTTTGCCCTTTTAACGCCATTAATCGTTTTTAAATTAGTATTGTTGGAAAGACTGGCTTCCTTATTGTTTATTTTTAACAATTTTGAATTTATTAATGAGACATTTGACCCAGAGTCATAGATCCCTGAAACTTCAACATTGTTATTGAGTACTAATTTTACTTTGATCAATGGCGGCACTATTAGTTTTTTTGGTCTTCACTCTGCAATTCACATTCCAATTCTGAATTGTTGATTAGTTTAATTTGTTTTTTATCTTTTTCGGTATTTAAATTTGTTTTAAACCAGCAAAAATCTTCTGAATGGTAACGTACACCTTTTTTTAATTTTTCACATATACTACATTTTTTCTTGTCTGGCATAGTATCTTCTTTCTTCTTAATAAATTTTCTTCTTGAAACTAAATGTTCTAATCTTCCAAGTTCACTAAATAAATTTTTTGTATGTTCAATTTGTTCTTTGTTTATTCTATCTGTTACATAGTCTGGTAAGCCGGCAGCAATTATATCAATAAGAGTCCCTTCATCTATTGTTTTTCTAACTTCGAGTAAAAGCTTTTCTTTCTTTATTGCATATTCTAACAATGATCCTGATTGATATTTGTAGGATAAAGCGTACTTGCTAGCCGTCCAACCTTTATTTGCATAGGTTTGCAAAAAACTTGATTTCCATTCTGACCACTCGGAATGTAAGCTAAGTTTAATCATCATGGAAGAATACCAATCAGTGCATGATTTTTCAAGAAATAATCTGAAGATTTCAATTTTTTCTTCTTCTTTTACTATATCAAACCTTGCACATTCTTTTTCAAATACTTCCATCCACTGGTGTGCACTCGAGCTCTTTCCATCAAATTTTTCAATTACAAACTTGTCAGCTAGCTTTCTAATACTTTGTTTTTCTTTGTTTTGTTGGCTTTCAACAATTTTCTCCAAAATTGTCACTATGGAATCTTCTGAACACTTTTTACTACCAATAGCAATGTTTTCCCGATTAATTTCCTCTAAAAGTAAGTCGTGAAAGATCATATTTCCATCCTCATCAACATATGTTTGTAATATCTCTTTTGTTGTTTTTATCCAAACACTTCTAGATTGATGTCTTTTTTTTAATGTATTTTTCACTGTTAAGAAAGTTTTCGAGGTCTGGATATGTTTGTGAAATGTTACTGCTTGATATTCTTCAGGTATAAGGAAAACTTTGTCATCGTTTGTGGCAATTGATGTTATGGCCATGAGATTCGACTTTCCGTCTATTGATGCTTTAATTTCAAATGTAAACTTTAACTTCTCCATTTTCTGACAATAAATGTCGTTTTATAAGATATTTTTTTTTATATTCTTGTGGACACCGTCAGTTAAACACAAATGAGTTTCTTTCTGGAATAAAAGATTTATTGTCAATTTAACATAAAATAAAAGCGTGTAACATAAAACTTAATATTTTACAAAACGTAACTCACCTGGAATAAAAGAAACGACATTTAATGTTTTTATTTTACAGTTTGTCCGTTTCTAAATTAATAGGTAATTACTTGATAATTGAAAAATCACTAATGACAATGACAAGCACATGTCACTCGTGTCACACGTCACTCCGTGTTCAAAGAGGTTAATTGCCTAAACAAAAAAATAAACTAAGAAAATTATATTTTCTTTACATATATATATAGATTTTGTATTACTGTGTTAAAGATCGATGAATGACATGGTTAGCTTCGATGATTCTAAAACTTCCGTAGTTTTATAGAATAAGGTCTATTTATACACAAAAAAACGTTTCTGACGTTCCTGACAATAAATGACCAGAAGTGACCGGTCAAATTGGATAAATGTCCAATATGCTCGGTCAGATTCATCGGTCACATATAACCTGACGGTCACTTTACATCTCTAAGCCAAACACACTTCAAGTCACACATTAAAACCGAGAAAGGGTTCTAATAATGTGTGATAAAATGCTACTGTGTGGTTTCAAGCACGATCATTAGATGCGAGGGCCTTGCTTCGATTTTTAGTTAGAGCAAGCTTTTTCCATCTCAAATTTTGCAGTACTAACTTGAAGGTAGTTTTGCCGCCTCCCTCGTACAATACACGACGTATGGCCCGGCCGGTATATACATACCGGCCACATCGTTCGATTAAAAAAAAGAAGAAAAAAAAATGACGTGTAAAAGTGTAATTTATTACCTATTTACAAAAATAAATCATTTATTTAATAAGTCAAAAAAAGATCCAAGGCGTAGTCATGGTGTTAGTGTCCCCCTTACTGGTAAGGGTATATAGATCGATTACTGAATTCAATAATCAAATTATGAATTCTATTTGACTGTTAATTGACTATTCTAAATAGATTTGTTATCAACACTTATTTGGCCAACTCAATTGAGTGATTTTTTTAAGAGGAATTATTTATTGAAATTATTGGTTAACAGTTTCCAATTGAAGATTGAATCTATTTATTTATTTATTTATTTATGGTTTACCAACAGATGTTACAGCTAATCATGACTTATGTTTGGTAGACTTAGAATAGACAATACTGCACACCCAATTAAAGGTAAACACCGCATGCTTAGTGTTTTACAGCTCAAAAAGAAGATGAAAAGTTATGTTATTATGAGTGTTAGTAGCTTAAACTAAATATTAATTCTTATTACTATGTTAGTGCTAGTAAGGTTTTTTTACTGCTATATAAGGTATCTAGTTTTCACGGTTAGCATTGCGAATAAATATAGCTATGTTGTCTGTGTAGATGTCTATAAGATCACTATGCTCATTGATGAGTTTGCATAATCGTGGTATAGGGGAACTTGCGCCAAATTTAGTTCTACGAAAGGGGGGGACCAAGGGTGTGATCGGTTTTCGGGGGAGATTTCGAGGCACTCGGAGGGAAAATTTGCTGAGAAGGTGCGGGCAGTCAATCTTACTCCTGAATATTTTAAAGATGAACTTAAGGTCCAAAGTGTCCCTACGTTTCTCGAGAGATTTCATTTTGAAGTAATCTAATTTTTCTCTATAGGGTTTTGTTTTCAGGCTTCTACTTCCGAATGTAAATGTTAAGTGGTTCAATAATCTTTTTTGAACCCTTTCCATTCTTAGTGAATGGACAGCAAAATGTGGCCGCCAAGCAACACTGCAGTACTCCAGAGTACTACGAACCAGACTATTATAAAGCATTATTTTAGTTTGTGCTTTTCGAAATCGTTTGCTGTTACGGATTACAAATCCTAGCATACGTAGCGATCTTTTAATAATGCTATCAATGTGTGGTACTAAGGTCAGCTTGCTGTCCACCAAGACGCCTAGATCCCTGATATGGTCTACTTCAGTCAGAGGCGTACCACAGATATTATAAGACGTGTTCATATTATGCAGCTTTCGGCTGAATTTGATGTGACGGCATTTTTCGCGATTTAAGTTTATACCATTTATGGAGCACCACTCATGCAGCCTATCTATATCTTGTTGCATTGATATTACATCTTGTTCTGATGTCACTGTCTTTACAATTTTTATGTCATCCGCAAAAAGGAACGACGAGGTATTTATGAAACAATCAGTGACATCGTTAATATAGATGTTAAATAAGATGGGGCCCAAATGCGATCCCTGGGGGACGCCTGAGGTGACTCTGAGGCGCGATGAACAATAACCGTTGACCACCACATAGAATTCTCTATTGGATAAGTAGGACTGAAACCAATTGA